>VXBL01009766.1:390578-449411 GCA_013400195.1 Aramus guarauna
GGTAGTAATAAGATTTGGCTTGATTTGGGACAGACTGGAATTTAGCTGTCAGAGTCCAAAATGTGGCCTTGAAATACTCTCTTCAGCTTCTACTTAGCCCTTGAAAGGACTTTATTAGGTTTAGTAAGTCATGTAACACGATGGCTGTGTCTGTCAGTCACTTCCCTTAATGTCTGAACTCAAAGGAAAAAGAATTATCACAAATATTGAATATCCACAAATTTCATTTAAATTGAAAAAGTAAGTGTAGAAGATAAGCCTTGCAAGTGGATGTTTTCTCCCCCCACATGATATGGGAGCATCCTTTGTTGGTTACTAGAGAATTCACCCACACCAAGTGCACTTAGAAATGCTCTTCATTCAGGATAAGCTCTTATCATAATTTGGACAGTTCTTAAAATCAATTGGCTGCATGACATAAATCAATAGGAATTATGATCCTTTTATTCTAGCACCCACTTAGAACCTTATTTCACTTTCCAGTAAGATTTACAATGTCAGCTGTATTTGAACATTTTAAATCTTGCAAAAGTAGATTCCCGTATGCAAGATCCTGTTGTAGCAGAAGGCCAAAAAAAAACCCGGCATGCAGAACTTCAATGGCAATTCTAATGCCATTAATTTATAATTTTAAGTATCTGTCTTGCGATTGCTATAATTTTTATTGTTCAGCTTTATAAACATGTCTTTTTCCACAAACATTATTGAATATGTATTCTCCCTACAAAAGGTATCTGTGGTATATAAAATTCACATTCAATTGCCTATAGAAAAAAGTTTTCTCTAATTAGTCTGTACATTTCAAATACAGGACAAACAGGTCAGAGCATCATACTTTTGCTGGGTATTTGTAAATAAAAACTGATCCTCTTTGCAGTCTCTCCAGGAGTGGTAGCTGTCTTTCAAGACAATATTATTTCCAAAGATTCCCAGTTAGAGAACAAATCAATAGCTAAAAGTAAAGTAGAGCTTTTTCAGTGAGAAGACATAGCCTGAAAAACTGAAAAAAAATTACATAAGATCTTTCCATCACCTTCCTTCAGAAGTTTGGAGGAAAATAGTTGAGGTTGGATGTGGTAACGTACAAGATTATTCTTGTCAACAATAGTGCTAGCTTGTATATAGGAATGTATTGCCGAAAGGTTTTGAGATGGGAGTGTATTGCCTGAAGTTCTGAGATTAAAGAGTTATTTTTATTCCTTACCAACTTACTGCTGCCCTTATTACATTGATATATATTTCTGGATACCACATATTTGGCTTAAGCCTGCTTTTCTAAAATCTCTGTCTCCTCTTGACTTCAAGCGAACTGTAAAGATCCAGCCTATCTGGAAATCATGGCTGTAAATACTTCTGTAGAGAAAACATAGATGCTGAAATCTCTTCTGTGATAAGAATATAACTTTAACTGTACCATCTAACAGCCTTCAGAGTTACCCAACTATTTGTCTTCCAATTCAGAAATCAGAAAAGGGAAGGATACTTATTTTTCTCTCCTTCTCTAGATATTAGTCAAGAATATCTGTGTCTTGTTGATTTTTGGAAGAGCCAAATCTAATCTAAGTTCTGGATTTCAACAAATATTGGTCACCCCCTGTAAAAATGGGCAATACGGCATACTAAAGAGTATGTTGGCATAAATGTCTATAGGCTGTGTTTTTACATTACTTAGACAGTAAGAATAAATGCTAAAAGCATTAGCCAAAGAAAGATATGCCATTACTCAAATTTCTATAAGTTATGTAGCTATGACTTCAATAAAAAACACTCATATAAAAAAAAATAAAGTGACAAATTGAAATAATGGAGCAATTTCTTTGGACTCTAAAGTAAACAAGTGTAATTTTTTTTTCCCCAATTCTCTTGTTTCTTCTCCAGAATTGCAATTACTTACAACACAGAAGAAAGTATTTTCTGTAAAACTCTTAAGCAGCAAATTTCTGGAAGTGGAAATAAAATAAAAGAAAGGAATTATTTATTATTTTGCCTAGTGCTGTGAGATGTTTTTCCGTATCTGTTTTTTTTATGTGCCACTCAAATACATTCTCAAGCAAACTTATTTGACACCCTGATAGTGACAAAAGGAACTTTTTTTAAACTTTTTTTGTTCTTCTAAGTTGCAATAAAAATCTGCACTATAAATGACCTTTGAAATTAAACATCCGCAGCAATGCTCCACAGCTCTCATAAAATGAACTCTCTAATTAGTTGGATTTTTTTTTTGCTGGAAGAGTTTGTAAAAGGGCACAGTAAGTAGAATTGTACTGCCGTTGCTCATACCTGTGAGTATCCAATGTTTAATTCAGTAGCCTAAGTTTTCAAAACCACAGAAAATGGAGAGAAGCAGAATGTGGCACTCTGTACATGCAGCTCAGCCCTGTCTGGGTTTCTTAATAAACACCCAGCAGAAAAGTACCTTCTACAGCTATTTTATAAGGTTTTAGGCCTTCGCATGACTTTGCTAAATAAATCTACTGTCAGGGAAAAAGGTCAATCCCCTGCTCCCACCATTAAGAGATATAGTGAAGGTTTGTTTGAAGCTGCTTTCATTCAGATACATCTTCTGGAACAGTCTCGTCTGCAATATTTGTAATTAGGCAAAATATAAAATCCTGTTGTATACCCCAAGGAAGAACTGAAGAGCTTGAGGTGTGTGGTCTAGGCAGCCTTTTGTCCCTACTAACAGACTGCTTATCGGTAGCCCTGGGGCTACAGATTGCAATTGCTTAGCTGTCCTTGCTGCCTTTTTGCCAGCAGAGCTTTCAGGGAAGTGCAGGCTGGGCACTAGAGTAGTACAAAAGGTGCAACGCACGAATCTTGCTAGCCACGCCGAGGAAGCTGGGAACAGACATGAAGATCGAATTAGTACCTGATTCTCTCCGGTGTCATTTTAGAAGTTATATGAATTCTGAAAGTTTGCATTATTACTGCTTCCATTATATCCATTCTGTTCATAAACATGGAGCTTTCTGTCAAGGTTTTAATTCCTAAGACTTTAATATATGGAAAAGCCAAAATAATACAGATAGTGGTATGCAAAGATACATGTAAAAGTCGTATTTGACATAGACTACGAGCAGCAGCATGTATTTCTAGAATTTGGTTAGACTGTTCAGAGTTTCATGCGTTAGGGCTTTTGGGTTGATATTGTGTTTGGTTTTGGTGCTTTTGTTTTGTTTTGCATTGACTCTAATAAAAGAAATTTTATGCTTTGAAGCATTTTTCCTGAAAAGGTATCTTGTGTAACAGCATAGTGTAAACAGTAAATCGTTTGGGTGGCAAAGTACTTTTAACTTTACTTCTGCCTTACAAGGAAAAATCTACTGGGTGCCAGCCCCCTCTGTTCTGGGAAGAGACCTCTCAGTAACAGACCTCTCGTGACCAACTTGCTGCCACCAGTGGTTCTGGGGGTGCAGGCGTGTGATGTGCATAGAAATGTTCAGGTGCACGGTGAGCTGCGCAGGTACTGGACAGTATCAGTATTTCTTTCTCTTTAAATTATACCTGTATTTCTTTATTTCAAACTTCTTTTTATGCAAGCCAGAGCTTGTTTTCAAGTAAACATGCAAGAAAGGTGGAAGAAAAACATGCATAGCCAGTTTTGATATGGACATTCCCTAACTTATCAGAAACTGGCTTTACAAAGCTGATTTTTTTTTATTATTATTATTTTTTTGAGATATTATTTCTTAGCATTCCAGATATAATCCACATAGTGGAGTTATCTTTAACTGTGTTTTTGGGGAGTGCAATGAGATTTAAACACACTTCTCAATGCTTTTACTTTGCTTTTAAAACTGATTTAATTGAGGTAACTGGAACCTTTTTATCATTACGTAGGAGACTATTTTTCATAGCAGAAAAGGAGCTGAACTTTTCAGAAAGATTAGTCTAAATGTCACTGTAGTGACAGCTCAAAATAAAAGGTACTATAAGTAGTGTATTTGTGCTTTAAGTAGTGTATTATGGGAATAATTTTTGGTTTTCTTCTCAAACTAACTTTACTTATCCTGTGAAATCTAGACATTTCAAACATTTTTCCAATCCCATAGTGGAAAAAGTTTGAGGACAGAAATTCGAACATGAATATTCCATGTCTTAGCTGAGGGGTTTTGATCACTATAGACTCAATCTCTGCTTTTGAAGAATAACTCCCAAGAGAGATTGAGATCCACAAGAGAATAGAAAATTAGCTAGTAGTTTCTCCCCCCCTTCCCCCCCCCCCTCTTTTTGATCAGAAATTCCATCCCTATCAACAGACATTTTCCAAGTTAAAAGTTTTGATGAAACTACTATGTTTTCAATGGAGAAAAAGACAGACAACATTGTCAAAATGTTTCTGGATAGCTATACTTTTAACAAAACTCTTATTTTTAAGCCCAGGAATGATCGGATTGTTAAAAGAAGTAAAATTCTCAAAATCATTTCAAATTTAATAAAAATACATGTAGCATTCTCCATACATGAGAACATACATTGAAATTCTGAGTCTAATTAAGTCAGTAGAAATAGTTTCTACATATTTTCCCATGTAGCCAAGATTTCATCCTTTTATAATCTTGTTTATGGGTGAAAAGGAAGCACACTTGCATGTAAGTAAAGCCAAGAATTTATTGTTAGTATAATTGAAATCTTAAGTTTAATCATTATTGTTTCAGATGTAACTGTCACAGAGAGAGAAAGAAAAAAAATGCAGTTAAAATTGTTAAACGCACACATCTTAGTTTTTACCCCATCTCCTTGGAGCTATGCTCACCTTCCCACTGCCCCTCTGGGTCCTGAGGCTGGGCGTTTCATGCTGGTGCTGAGAGGGGGTGTGTGCTACGGGGGTTTCTCAGTATTTGGACTCCTTTGCTGGCAGGAGTATGATGCTGATGTGGATTGTTGCTTCTTCCTTGGTCTAGGATCCACTTTGGGTTATTTTTAATAGGTTTGGTAACACAGTTTTACACATTTCCACGTCCTCACTGTAATAACAGGACTATGTTTCCCTACTTAACGACTTTGTGTTAGATGTAAATATCTTGTTCTGCACAGAGTAACTGCTTGTTGCTGCTAACTATAAAAAATTGCTGTTTTAGCACACAAAGATAAACAGAAGTAGGACTAGCCATGGACACCTGGCCAATTACAGAAACTGCTGTCACAACTAAAACAAGTAAAATGAAGCTGCAGAGAGATGAAGAAAAATTTTCACAGAGCAAGACTGACAAACCTTAGTGCTGAGGCCCTGCAAACTCAGTACAGTGCTTATGTCCCGTTACTAGTAATGTCAATGCCGTGCTATCGGATTATAATCCTCAGTGTTAAGGAGAACATGGGCCATAATTGTTATGAGATGGGACTATGCTGCAGTCTGCTCTAATGTGTTTTCTGCGGTACTAGGAGAAATGACTGATCAACCAAGGATGAGTTCAGGACACCTAACAGCCACTTCAGTGCACAGATCCTAGGGATACTCTGTGTTGTGAGGACTGATTTTTAGGAAAGTCCTAGTACATTTACACAAAAATGGATAAAAGGCATGGAGTAGAAGCCAATAATGCTTCCCCTGCCTCTGACCTCTCTAGGGAGTTCAACAGTCACCTTCTAATTACTAGTGGATTGGACAAAATTTTCAAAAGCCCCAAAGCAACTATGGACCCTGAGGCTTGCAGGCTCGTCCAGAAGAACTTTTGAATCTTGCAGTGTTGGAGAACAAGTCAAAAGGGGCTGAAACATTCAAAAGTTTGATTAATTAACACTTACAATCTTGATCCTTTTCCAGGTGAAACACCACTAAGTGGCTGCTCTGTCTTATAATTGAAATGAAGTAACAGTTACCATCCCTTGGGGGTGACAGATGCCAAAGGCAAAAGCAATTAAATCTCTGTTACATTATACCTGTTGGCAAAGCTGATCTTTCACAGGTAGCTAGCTACACACGGCTTGAATAACAAGATATACAACATTTACAAGTTTGGGCACTTAAACTGACATGGCAGCAGCGCCATTCAGCTATTCTGTCTGAAGATGAGAAGTTTTGTTAAATCACTGTTACGTATAGTGCTACAACCATGCGAAAGATATGTGAATTGCTGAAACTATTGTATGGAATAATAATACGTAGGCATTTGTCTGTAAAAACCTTTACATTCAGCAGTTCAGAGAAAATTTAAATGTGTTTGATTTATGTAACCATTTTTAGTTTATCAGATAGAAAATCTCTTTGGATTTGATATGTAACTCTGTGGCTTCTTGGTAAATTGACATTTTGTCTGCTTATATTGTGCAGTAGATATTATATTTGTAATGGCCAATGCAACCTACTAATTTTTGATCACCAGGTTTTGTTATGCTTGAGCTTCTCTGCTTTTACAGATGGGTATGTTGCACTTACCCAAAATGACTGAGAAATTTAGAAAACAAGCTTCGCTAATCAGAAAGAGCCCAAATCTAGAGACATGCAAACAGATACATGCTGTAACCCAGCAGTCATGCTGTCTTTGGCTCCGTACTGGCTTTGTGAACAGAGAAGCACTTGATGCATGGTGAATCCTCATAGAAGGTTAAGTGAACTCTTCGTCTCTGTTTTTCTCATCTTGGTTACTTCTGATTACATTCTTAGTGTTGAAGAAGAAATTTGCTGTAATTTCATTCCTTTATTTTTAGATCTATGTGATTTTTTTTGTTGTTTATTTCTTTCTGGTTTTTCTTCAGACCTCAGAATATTGGAAAAATTGACTGGCAGTTTATAACACTATTCAAAATAAACTTCACAGATACAATATGCCCACTTATGAAATTATTAAATACTGTACACAAAGAACATAATCAATATTAAATTATCATAATAATTGCTATTTTTATAGTACCTGGTACTTTCTTGTAACCTCTAGGAAGAAATCCCAGTGTTTCCTTGACTTCTGTACAGTTCCTGGTGTCAATAGATATTCTTATCTGTCAGGCAAAATGGTGGTCACAATTTTTAGGGATATTATCTCCTGACAAAAGCAATGTTCCTTTTCTAACATGCATAAGTAAAGTGAAGCTCTGTGGTATGAGGGAAAGGGAGGTCTTGCAGAATTAATATGGCATTTTTTAATCATAACTTGGTACTTTCTAAAGTATTTGCACATTACCTGGTGCTTTCATATTTCATAGATCATTATTTTAATATTTTTCAACCCAAACATAAATCTAAATAAACTGTGCTCCAAAACCTCTTTTATTATTTACTTAAGAAAACCTGTTTTTCTGAATTTGCTTCAACAGTGACTGCTCACCCCCTGTGACATAAGCAGCATTGCTCAAGCCTACCTGTAGAAAAAAGAGAACATTGGAAGCTTGAAGTACATTCTGACTGAGTTTTCTAAAATTACACCTTCTATAAAACTCTCTTATCCAAAGACTCCAAGAAAAATAAAGTAATAAAAATATAACATCAGAGTAGTTATATCAGATTGGACAGTAGGATGGACTGAAGAAGCCAGTGTAGTACAGAGTGGCTGGCCAGTGTGAGGGAGCCCGTAAGGTCTGGTTTTACCCCCTCCCCACTTATTCCCTTTGAGAATTTAGAGTGCCATTGATATCTTGCTTATCACTAGGATTTTTTAAATCTATTAACAGTTGTAGTTTTCTCCTTTTTTTTTCTTCCTCCCCTTGCATACACAGAAAGTGATTTTTGTTTATATTTATTTAATGACATGCAGGAAAACCATGTCAGGAAAACTATACCAAAGTATGTTTTCTACATCATATCCTGAGGGCAGCAAGATTGCAGGTGTTCTGGGCTCCAGTGCGAATGAGTTGTCTTGGTGCAGAAACGACACTGACTAGATTTTGCTAGGAAGGCTTTGTCCTGAGAGACTGCTGTCTGAAGTGAAAACTCAGTACTGGGCATGGAAAACTGTAACATTGGTTTCTTGACAATAATAAGCTGATAAAATTACAAAATCAATATTCAGAATGACATTATGTCTCTTGCTAAACCAAAATCATAATTGAAAATTTACGGCTAACCTATTTTTCATGTTGTGAGACTTATGTTAGAATGGCCTGAAGCATCTTCTTTCCAGATTCAGATTACTATCAGTTAGATATGCATCCAGCAACATGTAAAATGAAGTGATGATTTATTGTCAGAATCCAGTGAAAGAGAATAACCCAATCTCCTTGAAATATCCAGCTAATGTTTTCTTACCTTGAATAATGCATTATTGAATTCTTACCAAGTCAGCTGATGGGAATTAAGATTCTGACGAGTGCATGACTATCAGCCACCCGAAATGGTACTTCTCAGACAGAAGCTGGTGATATTCACAGTAAGTTCTTGTCCAGCGGTTTACTTGTCCTTTTATCAGTTCAGATTTCTAAATAGAAAATAGGCAGGTATTTGTGGCTTCTCTACATTTTGGAGGAAGAAAAAGGGCAGACGCTTTACTGAGGTTGGGTTAAAAAAAAAGAGAGAATAGAAAAAGTATCTGTAGAACAGATATACAGCAAGATCTAGAGAAGGTCTTTTGGCAAATAAAAGCCAAGTGTGTTGCACTTAGTCATGTTTCCCTTTTTTCTGTTCTTTCACCTCTTTCCACTGGAAAAATTTCACCCCTGAAAGACAGAAAAAAAAATTAAAAAAAAATCCCTTGGACTTTTCTGTGGTATTTATGAATGGTCTAAACCAGAAAGAAAATTTAGTAGCTTTCAGATCCCTAAGTCCTTAACCTTTTCAATGTTGAGAAGAAAGTAGTAATGAATGAGCTTTAATTGTAGCCTACAACTTACTGTAGCCATGCCTATCTGAAAAGTTATGGTGGCAGCTATCTAATGCTGTTACGCTTAAGAACCTGTCAACACTGGCAGTGTAAATCCCAATCGACTGCTCTTTGGAACCTGGCCATAAAAACCATGTTTCAAATTGAACCTTGTTCTGCACGGCTTTAGACTAACAGCTTTTCCCTTTTCTTCATGCATATTTTAAATTAAATGGATTTTCAGTAAGCAAGAATAAAAGAAAGCTACACTTAAGAAAATAGGAGTTCTCACGGTAGTTCATTTATTTTGCCTTTATTGCTCAGCCACTAAAGAAGAAAAAAGATGAGATAAAAGCGTTAATTTTATTTTTTTTCATATCCTGTTTCTCACTCATATGGGTTTATTTATCACTAACATCATTCAGGCATGCAGTATCTTTCCTTCTCTCTCCTACCTCCTGTCTGTTTCATCTGTATTTTTAGTTTGTTTCATTTTTTTCCACACTTTCTCAAGTCTTTCTAGGATCTTCCAAATGGCTTCCTGGTTATATGCAGTTACAGTTATACTGCTGTTGTAATGGAAAACCTACAACAGATCTTTAAGTGCTGCAACCTCCCCTTTGTTTCTTACCTATGTTTCTTTATATATTTAGTATTTCTCACTTAATCTGACTTTTACATCTCACCTTTCTACTTTTCATTATCATTGTTAAGCCTGCTGATAGAAACACAAACAAGAAATGGTGTCTTCAAATATCTGTCTGTCTGTCTGTCTGTCTATCTATCTCATCTTATGAGATGTAGATTAGCAATGGTTGAATCAAAACTTTTTGTGTCTGTTTTTTTTTTCTTTCTTGGAGTGTTTCTTCCCATTTATGATACACCATCTTCTTCTGTACAGATTTAGTACTGCACTGGAAGAAATCAAAACATCTCAGGTTGCAAGATTAATAACTTCCTTGTTTCTCCCAAGAAAAGACCAACTCTCAAAGAGGTTCCAGCATACTTTTAACAGGCTTTCCTAAAGCCATCATTGCAGTGGGGACAAACATCACAGTGGGAAACAGATAATAAGAGGAAAATATATAAAATGTTTCACCAGAAAATACAGAAATAAACCAGTAAAATTAAAATGACAACATAAAATCTATTTATAGGCAAGGTAAAATTTTTGATTAGGTAAAACACAGTGAAACACAGTGAAAAATACAATAACACAAGTTGCTTTTTTCTAAGAATCCTTATATTTGACACAGGAATTATAAGAAAATGGTCATCAAAGCTGAGACTATAGTCAAATTAGTACTGATGATTAGTCACAGTATGCACTAGCACTGAGACCTTTCATATCTTGTGTGCATTGCAGAGAGAAAACAAGTAAATTTTATTTAAAATAGTTCCCTAAGCAAGCTTTATTTCAGTAATCATAAGCTTGGTATCTATGGTACACCTAACACATTTTGCTAACCAAAAGCTCCAGTTCTAGTGTCAATTACTAGTAGCAGTACAGTATAATATCACCACAAATTAGTACCATCTGTCAACATGATAAGTATCAAGCTGGGTTTTTCAAACAGGTCAGCTTTTCTCTCATTAAAATATGTGCAGAGAATAAGCTTTCTGAAAATGAAAGGAAGAGGCCACTCTCAATAACATAGTTATAAGTACATCATGAATAAAAATGGCAGGCCAGGATTCTGCCCCAGCAGATAACATAATAGTATAATTAAAATCATGCACTGCCTCTATAGATTCTTTTTCTCCTTTTAAAAAATAACTATTGCTTAGAACTGTCACAATGCATTTGTGTTTAGTAAAGGTCGGTTGCACCAGTCCACTTTCTTATGGCTATTGGATGGCCTTTCAAAGGTTACATTTGGTTTCTTTACGATTTTGTCTGAAAACAGGGGAAGGCTACCTATTGGCAACCAACTACCTTATCTACTGTTCTGCCTTACCAGAGGAGTGATTTTTCACAGCTGTAATGATATAAAGAGATACTGCAACTAGGATGACCAGATATTTTCCCGTCAACATGTGCGCTTGGTCCTCCTCTGGCAAAGGCTCCATGGAAGGGGCTGTAACGAGGACATTTAGGTCTGGACACGCTTTCTGTGTGCGCAACAGTTTTCTTTTTACTGTCTGTATTCTATTGAATATAATATTTAAGATTCAGATGATAAAAGTAACAAGTAACATCTTCGTCTCTGGAATTTTAATCCATGCCTGCCCATGGTGGGTAACTGCTTTGTCCTGTGACACCAGGCTTAAATACACTAACAGGCACAAAAATGAAGTCATTGTGCTTGAGAACCAAGCCAAGAACTCTTAAGTCATCCTTGAATAAATGAGTTTTGCTTTTTTAAGTTAGGGCTAGGATAAAACCCTGAAGTTGTTATATGATGTTGTGCTGAATGTTGTTTCTGAGTAATAAAATAAACTTTCCTGCAACACTTTAGTATCACTATACTACCTTAAATAAATACGTACTGCAAAGAAAATAATTCTGTTTTTTCCAGGAACCTGGTAATAGTAAGAAAAGGTCAAATATGGCTTCTTTAGGCCGGCTGCTAACATGGGTGAAAATAGCTTCTGTCTCCATGTGGTGATAGAAAGCAAAAAAATAAAGCACTTGGAGAAAGAAGCAGATTTCTTCAGACTTCTGCACTTGTCCCACAGGGACAAACCAGAATAGAAGAGAAAAAGATGTACTATTCTTATCACGAGGCTGCATTGTGCATGTCTTTGAAATGTGAAGGAGCTTTCTGCTTATTTGAAGTGAGAATGTTGCCAAAACGGGTCCTGTCAAATTAATTAAGTACAATATTTGCCAGTTGTGATGCCCACACAGACATCTCTAAATTTTATGTATAGGAGGAATCATAGGAAAATTACCAAGGTCTCAAAACATTTTTCTTCTTAACATTATAAGTAATTGTCATCTCATGTCATATTTTTTAAGTACAGTTTATCATTTTGTAGAAGAAATGATTAGTGATATCATGCATCATTAACTATGTGGCTGAAGTTTAAACCTCAGACATAGTAAGCCAAATTTTTTTAATGTAGAACTACTGACTCCAGCATATTAATTCTTGAAGCAGCAGGGGCTAAAATCACAGAGAAACTATTGATTTTGGATCCTTTAAGAATGGTGTGTCTCATGTAATTCAACTGTTATCACCTGCTGATTCATCAGAAATGTTTTTCAGAGAGTTCAGCCTTTCTTGGCTGAAGACACTTTTTGATGTAGTGGTAATAACATATCTAGGTATTTATAATATACCCAGCATCATATTACCTTAATGCTTGAACTAAATCACTAGCTAGAATTTTCTCTTTCCTTTCTTATTTCATAATCCAAAGCAAATGAAGACACTTGGATGCTCTATCTGTGAAAGCAATCAAGCTAAGTATTACACTACTACTGGGCTAAATGCTTTTGTGGGTTTTTTTTATGGCGTTGTTTTGTTTTTTTTTTTAATATTTATTTTTCTATTGTGAAATTTAAGAATGTCTTGCCAAATGACAATGAATCTTCAAAATACTTTAGATTTGTCATTGTTCCAATTTTTCTGTTGTTCTTTGAAACTTCAATTTTAAATTACCAATTTATAACTGCCTTGCTAGGTCATTGTTGGTTGAATCACAATATTTAGCACTGAGTTGAGTAAGGTGAATAAAATAATCTGGAGATTCCATAATTCCTGACTTTTCAGTAAAAAGTCCTCAGACTTTTGAGACAGTGTGTGCAAACAAGCTCCTGTGAATTGCTCATTTTACTTACATTTATAGTGTAGAGAACCAGGGGAACCAGGCTGAATCATTTATATGTGTGACCATCACTTAATTTTTCTTTTTGGCTGGACCCATTATTAGTCACTTCCATAAATTAGCTTAGGGTACATTTCCCAACTGACTTCTTTGAACAAAACTCCTTTAAACTCCTTGATACTCATTGATGAAATAGCTAACTCTATGCTATAATGTCCTTGATTTTAATGATACATTAGTTGTACTGTCTTATTAATGATACCTCTATTACGCCTCTCCATACTTTCTCCTTATTATCTTGTTATCCCCTTAAGTCACAGCTAATGTTAAGATCCCAAGGCTTCAATTGGAAAATACCTTTAAAGCCAATTTCAGGTATCCCAGACAAGCCAGAAGGATCTCATTCAATGAAGTTAGCATTTTACGAGAAATTTGTATTTATTAATTTAATAATTAAATATAAAGATTAACATATAAGCAAATACAAACTACAGCTTAAATGAAATTTGACTTAATTGAAACAAAACTTTTCAGTATTATTGAAATAATAGAATAAATTATTCAGTTTTTCTACTCATAAATGTTAACCTTACCATGGAACTTTCTGATAAGCTACACTTTGATTGCATCATTGGCAATATATGTATTAAATTTATATTCAATTATTAAGTTAATATTAAATTTTTACTCTAAAGACTATGACATATTTCATTCAAATCTTATTAGAAGGGAAGAGAATTGAATGTATGTTTAATTAATTTCTAGCTTTTACTTTTCATTTTTATCCACAACCTATACATTTATTAATATATTTGAAAGATTATTAACTCCATGGTTACTTTTTCCTATAACTTCATTTATATTTTCCTGATGAAAGTATTTTAAATGCTTATACAATCTAACTTTCTGTGAATTGCTCTGTTAATGGGAACAAAATTAATTAACTGCAGGCACCCATGGTCCTGTTAATAAGTTGCAAAACCCAAGAACAATGTGACTCTCATCAGTATCTCATCACATCAGTTATGTCTTATGTTGTACATGTCATCTAACAGCACCCACAACATCTTAAGTATTTTTCAAGACCCAAGCAAGGGTTCAGTCATTACGCAGAAAAGCCTACAATCAAAAGCAAATTTGAACAGTCTCAAGTAGTGGGGTGAGAACAGGTTGAAATGTAGAAGTGCAGTGAGATGACATTGTCTCCCAGCTCCCCAGCCTATGTATAAGTTCTGTTCACATGTGTTTTTCAAACTGAAGTAGGACTTATCATTCATAGCCTCCTGGGTCATGACTGTTTAAAAAAAAAAAAAAAAAAAGGTTCATGGAATTAGAGGGATATGACTGCAGGGCAAGCTAAGTATTTTGATTGATTTGTAAACATTGTGAACACAAGGATGAAGAAAAAGGAAAAAAGAACAACTTGCAAAGTGTAATGAACTACTGTTTTGCTAATTAACTCTTAGAAAGAACTTTTGTTTGACTGATGGGTGTATTGTGCACAGTGGTGATGACATATTGAAGTTCTACTTTGGGGGCCTTAAAATTTGACAGACTTTATGGCATTTGCATGTTTTGGGATGATATGAGGATACAGAGCTATGATGGACTTTGGGGAGTGGGGCATGCCATACTTTTGCTTCTCTGCATCGACCATCAAGGGTTAGTCCCTTCCTCACAGACCTTACAGCTGCTAGGGTCACAAATCTTTCATACCTTCGGGGCCTCTTCCATGTGCCCCATATTCCCTTGCTATCCCAGAGGAACCCATACTAACCACTAACAGAAGAATGAAGCAGAGACTCTATAAATGTAATTGAGATTTTAATTGGCTAGAGAAATGCCAGAGCAAAGGTGACAAGTTTGTTCTTAATGTAGTTGAAAGAGTTAGGTTGTGGAAGCTCCTGCACTCATGTCCTATTGATTTTGCAGTTGTTGATGAGATATATGCATCTTTCTTTGCTGAAAGCATACTTACCAGTATTTAATTGGATTCTTTGCTTGGTTCCTATAAATCTTTCTAGTAGATTCTTGCCTCTTGAGGAGCTTTAAGAACTGAGATTTGAAGCTGGGAATGAAGACTTTCAAATATGAACGTCTATGGAGTAAATTTGAAATGTAAATGCAAATGTGTTTTTCTACATTTTACAAAATTCTCATATCTGATTTTGGGCCATTATGCTGGTGCATGTAACTTGACTTTTCAATGGGACTAAGTGCATCTTCTCGATGAACTTTTCTGAAAAGTATCATTTTGAGTCCTGTTTGCTGGGAGTTATCAACAGTTTTGCTAGAAAATTAATATGGTGAAGACAGGGAAGAAGACAATGGGATGCAGAGAAACAACAACCAAATTTGAAAGTCTCAGAAGATTTTTCACTATGAAAAGTTCTTCAATATAATTTTTTAAAGCTACTTAGGAAATGTCTGCAAACAGTCACAGCATAAAAGCTGAAGTTGTCACCTATTTCACCAAATCCAGGTAATCTTAATAGCAGAGTTCTGAATAAGACCATCTAAGGACAGACTAAGTTCAAAACTATCACAGCATAGATATTGTGTTTTCAATTCCAATTTATTTTCCTTACAGAGTTAGTCATGTCATGTGAATAGTCAAGTGCCAGTTAATAACAGTGTATGATGATTTTTGCATCTGCCAGTTTGTATGATGTAGTTGTGTTGTTAGGTGCCTACAGCAGCTGTTAGAAAGAAAATGCCAAAGGACAATTTTAAAAGCACAAGACAAATCTATAAGCATGAAATATTTACATAGTGGACCCAGTAAAATATTTCTGAAAGGACATATATATCTTTGGAAATTTTTTTCTTTTTCTTAAGGTAGAAACAATTAAAAAATTTATATTAATAGCACTCAAAATCCAGTTATAGCCTAGGTAGATCTGTCTAGCCCAGGTATAGAGTCCAGGTATATTTTAACCTTAGCAGTAGTTAATATGAAAAGAGATTAATATGTTTCTTAATTCTGCTTTTTGGTGCTTTTCCTTCTGTCCGCCCACCCACAGCCCACAATTTATCTGGTCCTTCCCTGGAAAGAGGAAAGACTGGGAGTGTGTGGGAACCAACATCCTCCTGCCCCATTCCTCCTTCCCACAGTCACAGTTTAGGTAAACTGGGCTAAGCTAGAAAAATAGGCCTGCCATCATTGGAAACAGAACGAGTTTTCATAACAAAGAAAATGCTTTTTCTTTCTCATGTGCTGATTTTCTTTCAGTCTTGCTGATTTACTTTTATGCGTCTCTTATCAAGCTATTAAATGCCATAATAGATTTTGTTTTACTGTGAAGCTCTATTGCTGACTTTGGAGAGGAAGAGAATTCCTCTTTTCTAATTGATGCTGTAAAATATAGTAAACTGGATGATGAATTAAACTTTCTGTGTGAGAGAAAGATCTTCTTTATGAATAATGCATTAGGCTTTGTTTAAACCGTATATATTTTATTTGCTTTTTATTAACTTACTACATTTGACACTGCTTCTGCATTTCCAACCCCTTCTCCCACGGGAATGTCTTCTAATAAGGCATTTCATAAAATTTATGATTTCCTTTTTTTTTAATCTTAAGTAGCTCTAGATGCAAGACAAACACTTTGTTATTGTAGAAGTAGTATGTTTACATCCCCTGGGTGGGAACTGCTTGCTATTGAACATTTTAAATTCATTTGTATCTATATCAAAGATTACCTCATTTTTAAAACTTTGGGCCTAACTTATAAAACTTACTGCTGAGCATCATATTTGCTATTTTCTGGGCCCCATCTAGAGTTTTTTAGGTACACATGATCAATTATGCACACAAGTTTAATAAAAGGGGTACTGGGGGGGGAGCCGGGAGGGAGGGAATGTCCCTTGTCACACATGCACCTATGACAATATCTATTGTTATTTACTATTTTTTTTTGTCCAGTAGTGCATTGGTGTACTTATGGTCTTTGACTCTATTGAGATAACCACTGTTAGACTTGTTTGTTTGTTACTGCCTGAGCAGTAACAGTCACTGATTGATTTTATTGTCCCTATCTGTTGTGAAGATGGGATACTCTCTTTCCACTTTACAGACAGAATTTTTTATGAGGGTCATGGAGGCACGGGGTTGAGCCAGGAACTAAAATCTTTCTCAGACATTTTCGAATCTGCACTGATGGCAGAACCACCTCTGTTTAGGTATATGAACAATGTATGGTAAGATATATAGTAAGAATATATGGTAGCATATGAAGGGCTTCCTTCTGTTCAAGTTAGACAACTTACTGCTTGTAAGAAGCCAGACTACTGCCTGTCAGATGGGTATCAAGTTTAGGAAGGCTCACTCTGCTTTCAAAGTATTATTGCCTGTTAGACTGTGATTCTCTTTATCACTCCAGAAGTCCTTCTGGGTTTCTCCATCAGAGCATTCTTCCTTTAGCAGCTATAGTCTACCTGACCTCTTCAGTTGTCCCTGAATAAAGAGAATCCAAAAGCCACAATGAAAGCCATGTAATCTACTGTGACTTTTTACTGATGTTTCAGGCTTCTTATATGGTAATATACAGAACTGATCATGTGTTCATCTAGTCTGTTAAATAAATACCAGTTAAATAGTTATATGGCTAAGCTAGTTAGTTTGAATTCCTCAGTATCTGGGTATTTCCATGTGTTCTTCACCAAATATTTTCATCAGGCTTGTCATGAAGATATGAATGTGGCAAATAAACAAATACATACAACACAATTTAATGAGAAAACAAGCAAATCAGATCCCTGGGTCATGAAATAGTTGTAGTACTAAATACATATTTGCACAAATTTCAGTAACATATTTCAGTGACCAATACAGTATTTGGGTATAGTGTTTTTCATAGAAGATTTGTGTTAGGTCAGACTTCGCAGCTCTTGCAATGAATAATTAAAAATGCATAGCTTGTTGCCTAGAATGGCCTCAAGTTGTGCCAGGGGAGGTTTAGATTGGATAACAGGAAAGATTTCTTCACCAAAAGGGTTGTCAAACATTGGAACAGGCTTCCCAAGGAAGTGGTTGAGCTACTATCCCTAGAGGTATTTAAAACACGCATAGATATGGTGCTTAGGGACATGGTTTATTGGTTGGACTTGGCAGTGCTAGGTTAATGGTTGGACTTGATGATCTTAAAGGTCTTCTCCAACCAAAACAACCCTATGATTCTATGATTCTCTATGTTTAGCATACCATTTACTTACAGCTCAGCAGCATTATTTGCAACACAGATCAAAATATCCAAGTGCATAAGAAATATCTTTCTGTGTTTTGCTGTGGCTCTCTAGATGGGACACAACTCAGTTGACCTAAACAAAATTACAAACATCTGCCTCTGAATCTAGTTGCCCTTAGTGTTCTTATGTCCATGTAATAAACATGCACTTCTGGGACACCACAGATGTTGTATCATGCTGTAAGTAAGAGTGACTCCTTCATTCTGCTAATTATAAAGGCAGCCTTAAGGTGATTAGTTCAGATATTGATGTCTACTTTGTTCTTTGAACCTAACATGTGTGTGCTTCACGCTGATAGATGGCTGACTGCCTTTAAGCAGAGTGATTCCTTAAAGGTGGAAACTTGGTCCTTATTTGCTTCTGTGAAAAGTTAGTTGTGTATCATATCTGCCAAAGCATTGCTTATTGTGTGGGATCAGCACACCCTCTTAAAAGTAGAATGGCAAACTGAATAGATTTTTGTACTTAGTTTTGTATTCTTCATATTTATTTACTTATATGTTAATTCAAATGATCTGTGAATCCAAATTTAAGAAAAAAAAATATTGTGAATATTTAGGTGGAGACTGGAAACACAGTAAGGGAATGAGTGAGAAATGTGTACATGTGCATATATAAACACTGATGCATTCGCTTCTGTCACAGCGCTGTGTAGACAACACAGGATATCTTCTTGCGTTGCACTTTACCTGAACACAGAAGAAGCTGCAGTCACTTCAGACAGTTGTATCCAAAGTTGTTGCAGGTGCTGCAGTCAGCCCCTATGCTAGTTACACACAGGAAGAATCTAAATCTTACCTCTTGCAACCTGCTTCAGTCGTGTAAGGACAGACTAGTATCCTGCTGTAATATCGTTGCATCTCCCCTTGAAATTGTCTGTAAATGTCCCTCACCCCTCCTTTTGCTCCTCACTGCCTACCCTCTCTTCTGTGTGTTTGAACAGATTTACAAGAGATATAAAGCCATCTTCCTGCTGTTGTGTTTCTAATTTTTATTTACTGACAGTGACTTTTTTCACCTCTATATATTTCATATCTCTCTCTTTGGTTTCAAGTATCTCCCTTTATGGTCTCTTCTTCATTTTTGCCCCTTCAGGGAAGACTGGGCACTTAAGTATATCAATCTGATGAGCAAGAGTGTAAGCCTGGAGAAACCAGGAATATTGGATACTAGTCAAAGCTCTGTGGCAGTAAGTATGTGATTTCTTGTCTTTCAAGCCAAGAAAATGTGCAAAGACAATAGGTGCTAGACTATAATATACACTGATAATGAGTTTCCAAAAAGCAAACCATGAAAACATAGACAACTCTAAATTTTAATTGTAGGGTCTGGAGTTTTTTTCATTTCTGAGTTTTATTTTCCTTCTTTATAGGACAGAGAGAGAAGAGAGAAAAGGAAGGAAAAATTGGAAAAGATAAAAAAAGAGCAAGTAAGGGCAGTGGGGAGGTGGGGGAAGAATTGTTTCCACATAGGAAAAGATCCCAGTTAGTGGGATCTATTCTCCTAAATTCACATAGCTTTCTGATGATAATGAGCAGTGGTTATCCATTATGTCTCAATAACCCAGATAGGGACCAAACAAGCCAAAATACCTTTTCAGTATTCTCTGAATTGATTTATGATTGCAGCTTGATTTTATTTTTAAAATCCAAAAATAGCAGGAGTTATGCAGTTAATTCCCTAAGTGCAGTCTTTAGAGTGTACCTAAGGAAATGCATGTTTTATCTAATATATTAGCTAGAAAGCTGTCATTGCAATGATGAATTTGTTTTAGCTTTTTTGAGTGCAGACTATAACTGTTTTGTGCATCTGTGTCCAAAGTGCATAGGCACAGCAGCACCTTACACGCTAATTATATTGAACATGATAATATCCTGACACACAATAGTCAACCAAAAGATAAGTCATTAACCTTGCAGTGATACTTAGAAAAAGATAATACTTATTGGTCTAACATTTGATAATATAAATACATTTCTAATCCTTTTTTTAGAGGGCTGTTAGCTCTGAATAATTTGTGTATACAGAAAGTGATTTGCACCCTTAGACTTGTTGTCAGCCACATATTTCAGTGTAAAATTCACCACCAGAACAACCCTGAAAGGTTTATAGTCGTACCTGTTGGAAAGCGTATGAACTGAGATACAGAAAGATTGTGACATGCCCAAGATTATGTAAGTGAGTCTGAAGAGTAAGAACAGAACTCAACTGGTAACACAGTCAGCCCTGTCTCTCATTTTCTTCCCTGCTGTGTCCCAGCTGTCCTAATATTTGAGATAAATTGGTGCCTGGAAGAAACCCAGGGAGCTCAAACTGAATGTGAATAAGATGTGGTGGATATAAAGAAGGAAAATAGTTTGAGAAGTGAGCTGAAATTATGGCTTTATTTTCAACTGAGGAGAGTCATCTTCTGAAACTTGCAAAAATGTCTTAATTTTTCATTGCTTCTTTAGAAAGCAAAGCAAAGCATCTAGAGGAATACTTTTGTCAGCTCTTAGTTGAATGATGGAACTTTGTCTTCTGTTTTTCTCAGAAGACTTTCATAAAGTCCATGGCTGGAACAGCACCCAGAAGTGTCCCGAAGATTAGCAGGAAAGGCAAAATCTCTCTGCCTCATGTTACGATCCCTCTTCTCGGAGGACAGAGCTCTTTAATCATGCCTGCAGTAAGCCTCGGGAAGATCTATGCTTCACTGCAGCTTCACAGGAAAGTCATTGTCATCATCTTCTTCAGAAACAGCACGGATCTAGCAAATCAGTCCTGCTTCTGGGAGGTGCCCTGGGAGACACAGGGTCCAAAAATTTTTCTTTTTTGCAGGGGGGAGTTTGGATCTTTGCTTGTTTTTTGATCTACCTCCCCACCAGTTTCTACCTCCCCACCAGTTTCTACCTCTGAGGGAAAGGAACTGGGTTTGTTTCTCCCAGCTTTGTCTGGGAGCTCTGCAGCTGGAAGCCTGCCCAGGTTGGGGTTCACCAGTGCAAATTCTGAGCATTTTCTAAACACAAGTAGTAGCCATAGCAGGTCTCACGAGCAAAGGACTCTGCCTCATCTCCTTGACGAGGATCAGAAGAAGCCTTATGTTCCTTGGAGTGGTACTAATCAAAGTAAGGGTGCAGATATGCTTATATACTGCTAGCAGTATAACATAAACCTGAGTCTCGACACTGCTTGGGTATCCCATGAGACATCTCCTTTGAATGAGCTTGTCTGAAGAAAACAGCCAAGCTCTCCAAAAAAAGCCTTATTTATCATTACTGAAGCTAACAGAAATTTTGCAGTGAGGTCCACCTGGACCAGCACCTGACTTCCAGCCCAAAAAAGATGTGAGGCAGGTGTGCTCCATAAAGCACCCAGTAGTCTTGCTTCCAGAGGGTGCATCACAAGTCTATCCTTGCTGGAGTCTGCAGTTTCTCTCCAACTGAAATGAAAAAATGGGGAGGAAAATGAGGATGGAGTGTGGTTCTCTGACAGGATGCAGTAAGGACACACCTCGATATGTAATGGGACTCAGCAGCTGACAAGCATTCCCATATCCTGCAATTTAGGAAAAACAGTAATGAAGACTCTAAGGGAGAAAATTCACAGAGTAATCTATAGTTTGAATTTATCAAGCAGACTGTTTATGATTTCAGCTGTGGATGGGAATTTTGAATACTAAGAGTAGGTTTTCAATCTTTCATATATCTATTAGGCCTTATTCTTGCATGTAATTATTTTCTACTGAAAATATAAAATTAAATTAGCAGTCATTGCTAGTGGAGAGTAAGAAAAGTCCCTGATTCTGAGGTCTGAAATCATGTTTTATTTGATAATATTTTAATTTAGATAATTTGCTAAAGTTCTGAATGCTCAAACTGGAGGAATATGTTGGTGATGAACTAGTAATTTAGTCTTCTCTGAAGCTAATAGGTTTTAATGAAAATGAAGTAGTATGAACTGCCATGGTAGGGTTAAAGCAGCATTAAGAAGTATTGCATAGAATAAGTAGAGACCTAATAGTGTGACTGCAACAGCCAGGACAGTACTATAAATAGAGAAAGCCAACAAGTCAAAATTCTGATAATAAATCAGAGCTCTATAAATTGTTCTACTCAATAAATAGATTGATTTTCTAAGTAAAATACTATTATTACATCATCCTTGCTTCATCTTTGGTTTCTGTTCTGCCCACTCAGAAATTAATTGCTATCTCTAGTTAAGATTTGTAGTGTCACTGACAAATGTATAGAGTCATTGCAAAGACTGAGGCGATCTAGTAACAGGTATTATGATTTAGCTTTTACGAAATGTTTTCCTTCTTTGGTGCAAATAATCTCACACAACCATTCTTTGTGCAGGGCTATAGGTTTTTCATTTGACTTTTATGCCTATAAAATTATTGTTTTAAAGCTCCTGTCATGTTAGAAAATGGTTATGCATGAGGAAAGCAACCATCTGTAGCCTACAGATAAAACATAGTAATATGCAGGTAATGACAAGGTTAAGCAGCTGCACTATTCTGTCAAATACAGTCATACAATTGCAATTATACTTGGAATCATATTGTGGTATGAATTTGTTGCATAGTTATTATATAAGTTTAACTTCTACACAAGGTCTGTATTGGTGCATGCTCCTTGAATGCTACTGAAAACAAACCAGAACGTAATGAACTGTGGTCTGTAGAACTAGAGCTTCAGAGAAGAGGAGGTTCATCCTCATTTCTGTTGATTCATTTGATTGACAACTAGGAGAAAGAAAACAGATTGAAGGCTAAGGAAAAGCTGTAACTACATGAGGGAACGTAGCTGTAGCTGGAAATTAGGAGGAAGCTATGCTGTGAGGGCTTATACAGGTCTCTGAGAAAGGATCAGATAGCCAAAACAGAACTTAAAGACCGGTTTATTATGATCTCTTAACATTAATTTGTTTTTATGAGTATCATCACAGCTAATATATTACTTTAAAACAAATGTAAAAGTATACTGTAAGTTGCTGATAAATACAAGTAAGGTGAGATAGAACCAATTTCAAGAATTGGTACAAAAATATAAAAATTATGATCTAGTGTTCTTGGTTGATAGAGATCTAATTAAATCAAACAACCTCCATCAAACTTTCAAATGCATATATTAAGAAGAAAAGAATTTTCTCCTTAATAAGGGTATTCTTACCACTGAAAAAAAAAAAATAAATAAAGAAATGTGTAATTTATTTTGCTTTTATTCTTAAAACCTCAGTTTTACAGTGACTTTTTTTTTTTGCTTTTTCAAGAAGGTGGAAGCAAAGGAAATACTTTTAAATAACAGTTTTACTCTTAGAATACATGAAAATATATGAATACTAAGTTTTACTGCTAAAGAGTAAGTTATGGCATTTAAAATTATCTTAACATTTATAAATTTTCACAAGATGTAAACACCTGCATTTATTCTTCTAATAGATATTTCCGGTATTTTTGCAGTTGCTTCAGTGGTGCACTGTTAGTTTTCAGTAAAAAAACATGGCATAATAAAGCCTTCTACATTATGTCATAATTTTTAATTGTTAGCAATAAATTGGTTAGCATTACATGAGAGTGAAAAACTTCCCATACATGTACACATAATCTCTTTACCTCTTTGATTCTCTTCCACTCTTTTCTCTAGAAAAATTTTTTTGCCACCATACAGCTGAAATTTCAGAATTGGGAAATCAAACATGTTTGATACCTGAAAGCTGTATACAATGTAATTAAAGCCATTAATAACTGGCATCTTTTGGAAAGGCACACCGTTGAAAATGACACTTTGGTCATGGGAGAGCTTCTAAATTAATTTCATAATTGTGAAAACAGTAGTGTACATCTCTTTCAAAGATCTGTTAGTTTCTTTCTCATTTTTCTCCTTCTTAGGGTTTGTGGGGCAGGAGATTATTATTGGGTTTCTGTTTTCAATTTGCCAAAAGAAAAAAAAACAAACTACTAGCATTTTTGCTTCCCATTCCAAGGCAGAAGGAGTAATGGAAATTTTTTAAGCAACGTGACTGAATTTAATTTTCCATTTCGCCAAAAAAAGCCATCATTGAGTTTATGGTCATCCTCAAACCAAATTATTTTACTGTTATTTACTCCCAGTGAAACTGGAAACAACAAATAAGTCCTATGTCTTACACAGATTTCATTGGTGAATGAAACCAGGCTCTAGAGTTTGTCACATTAAGTTATCAACATTCCCTTGCATACTCGGACATGTGTATATTTGACATTTTTAAGGCTGAATTTTCATACAAGTCTACATGTTCTTTGGCATCTGAGTGGAAGGTGAGGTTTCACAAGGGACCTGAAATCTACTTCTTGAAATGAACTGTGTAAAGCACTGAAATGACAGGTTTTGTTTGAAAGTGGTGAGGAAATTTTAACAAGAGTTAACAAAGGAAATGCACGTGGTTTGCTAGCTCAGAACCTTATTTATAATAATAAATCATATATTATTTTACTGCTTTCTGCTTGTATAAAAATAGAGAGATGTGCCTACTCTTTCAGACAGACCGGGCTTGAGACGTCAAGAAAATCTTCTCAATAGGAATGAAATATAGGAAATTAATATTAGATGTTAAACCTTTTGGGAAAATAATACTTTTAAAAATACTCACAGAAAGTTTTATCAAGTTTTGAAGTATGTACAGCCAAAGGACAAAGCAACAACTAAGAACCGGCCTTGTGTTTTATAAGCAAGCATGCAATTAATACAGTTCACTTCTGCTTTGCAATAAGGTTCAAAGTATGTTGAGTTAAGTTTCTAGTGGAAGGTACCTTGACCTGATGTGAACAACAGTTTGGAAGAACTGGTCAAGGTGACGATTTAGCATCAATGTAAACAGATTTTCTATTCACAAATCCTTTACAAGCAGTGTAGTAATTTCAGAACTGTCAGCCTAAGGGGAGTGTGGCTGAGAGGGAGGAGGTGACGAGCTGCCATTTGGCTATTCAGTGTTTGCTATTGGCACATCATTATGTTCTGTCAGTCACCTAAATCTCATGTCATTGTTCTGCTTACTAATTTACTGATAAAAGAAGTTTTGCAACTAAAGCATGATGAAAACTCATTGCCATAGGGACAGGGTGTTTCATGTGGTAGTATGGATATTTTTACTTAACAGCAGGCTTTTTCTTTTTTTATTATTAAAACATTTATGCAAGCAGTAATCCATTCACTTATATGCTTTCAAATAACAAGAAATAAAGGTCATAAATAAATCAAACTGCCATGTGGTTATCAAAGGAGTTTTATTTTTCAGTGTTCTGCTCTACTTAAGGGTTACTAATCCAAGTTTTGTAATTGTTTTGTTCTGTGTCACTGATAAATTGTTTATGACTCAAATTTCAGAAGTGCTGTGCAAAGTAAACTACAGCTCCCATTGACTTGGGAAGCTGTGCACATCCAATCTCACTTAGCTTCCCCCACACCCTAACTATATCTGTAAAATGAAGGTAATAATTCCTAACTTTCCTACTGGCTGCCATAATGAATAAGCTATTAATATTATATGCATGTATGAGAATGTGTAAATCTGCCTAGGCACCAGATTTTGCTAAGGAAAGGAAAAAAAATCTCTGATCAAGTATCTCTTTAGATATGCCTTCTTGGTTCAGTAGATAAGACACTATGCAAAGTACTTCAGAAATACAGCAGAGTAAATGAGGTAAAGAAGTTAAGTACTTTGGTTTTGATATACTGAAAAAGTTACAAATAGTTATATTAATGGTTTAGCTTGTCTCTTTTACTTTCTATGCACACAGTCAAAAGCTGAAGAAGGTAATTGTTTTCCTATGACAGAGAATGGGATAAAGCTGAGTCAAACACAGGTTCCACATAAAACATTTTTCTGGTCTTTACTGTATCTCTGGCTTCTAGTCCATGCTGTGCTTGCAGAAGGCTTACTCTGACTATTTGACATGCAGATGAATCATATATCAAGTATGATAAAAGCTTTGAAAAACACCATTGAACTTTCACAAATTTGTTTTATTTGCTTACATTTTAATTTATGTTTGAATTTTCTTAGGAAACTGGACTATAGTATTTTGTCTTCTCAACTATACTTGGCATTTTTCTCTATTCGTCTAACTCATTGCTCAAATCATTCTTCAGGCACTGGTCAGAACTAGCACAGCCTATAGTAACACCCATCCTTCCACAGATGAATAGATTACAATTCAATAGTATGTATTCTTTCCATGATGTAGCATGATGATATTAAGCAATTATTGCACTTTCTGATTCTGCACTTTTTTTTTTTTTTAAATTGTAGTGGATATTAAGTCATCACAGAAAGTCAAGTCACTCACCTTGAATGGTGCTGGAGATCTCTGTGAAGAGCTTGTGTTGTTTTGATAGAGCTAAATCAAGGAACAAAGAAGCACATGTACCTAAGTTTACTGTCTTAATTCCATACTGGATGTAGGCTGTCATATGGAATTTGTTCATATGAACAGGCATGTTGAGTTGGTGATAGAATCTTGATTAAAACAGACTGTAAAATTTTGGCTGTTTACAGACAAGCCAACTACTTTCTGTAGGGAAGAATAGACTTGTTATGGAGCTAGGTAACTACATAACTTCTGAATTTCAGTTTCCCAGTTTGTAAGTCAACAAAATAATACTTCTTGAAGCTAATATCTTTGCTTAAATGAAGGTGATATGTAAGTCTGAGTGTATATGTTTCCTTGGTCTGATTTTGCAAGTCAGGCAGTTCTGACAAGTTCTGTCGTGAGCTGGGCAAAAATGAGCTCCCAAAGGAGTCCAGTCCCTTGCTCTTTTGGCTGCGTTTGTGGTTTATTCCCTTCTCAGAACCACGGGATACGACTGTAGACACTGCTGCTGCTGCTGCACTTTCTTAGGGCAGCGATCACTTGACATCATCTGAGAATGGACTTTGTGACCATGTCTTTCTAACATTTTCCTACTGAAAATCAATCAACTGTTTTCTAACTTTCACACTGTAAACTCTATTACGGGTAGAATGATGGATGACTTCTCGTTACACAGACAATTAAATATTTTACCCTGAGGCAAATCTTTGTGTTGACATTCTTAGTACAATTCAAGGTGTTTTCGTGACCTTTAAAGCTCTGGATAGCCCACAACCCTGTTACTGCAGCTGAGATAAGCTGGAAGAAAACTCATGTCTGTGTCTCAGTTTGAGTGTGCCATTCAGAGGACTGCCTCTGGAATCTGCCTCCTTTGGCAGTTTATCAGAACTCAAGTCTAGTGACCTTCAGATTAAAAAAAATAAATCAAATGTTAAACATTAAAAAAGAAAGCAAGCCATATCTACTTTTTCTTCTGATCTTTTTAAGCTCAACTCTTGACTGCCATAACAAAGGGCAGAGCTGATATTAATATAAATACAAAGGGTTTCCTCTCATTGGACTATTTCTTTGGCATGTCTTTTCAAAGCTGAACTAGTTTCACAGAATAAGATACCACAAGACAATGTTAATTAACTTGTTTTCTCAGTAGCCTTGTATTTTTCTTTCAGTGGTTGAATATGTTTATTCTCCTGTTTTCCCATGAGGAAAGTAGCACATATATTTAATATATTGTATTATTAGTGTCACTCAGAATGTCTGTCCAAAAAATACTAGAGCAGACATTGTTCTTGCTTTCCCAGGGAATTAGGTGCGTGAATACTGCATGCCAATAATTAATGAATGACCAAGTTACTTGTTTGCTTCTGGGAATTTTGACAATTTCATTTGTATTTTTCACTCCGAGTTTATCATGTTTATTGCTAGAATTTCAGTGGTCAAAAAAGTTTAAACATCAGAGAAAAGAAACATAAGACCACCACAACAAAGTTTATAGTAAATATTTGTAAGATACGCACTTTTGAAGACATACATCAAGAGCAGATAATACCATGTAAGTCTTAGGACCCAAAGGAGCTCTTATTCAAACTGTTAAACTGTCAACTGCTTTGTGACCCTCAGTTTGTATGCATGAAATGTTTTAAGGCTATTGGAAAAGGTCAGAGTCCTTAAAAAAACCCCAACAAACCAAACAGCAGATTTATCTTCTTCTTCGAAAAGTAGAAGGATGATAAAGGAGGGTTTCTTCCGTCCTTGGGGCTTTGGAAAAACTTTAAGGATACAGCACATTTATAGTAATAAGATCCTGAAGTTTTTTATACAGTCAAATCACCTCTTGCCTTTGACAATGGTCCCTCAAAAGCTACTTCAGCTTCCTCTGAGTCAGTGGAAAACCTTCTAGTGATTTCAAGAAAATTGGATGAGCTTTTAAATGCAGTTATCCAGCTGCACAATTAACAGCCAGAAAAGCACATTCTATAAATTATTTCGCTATTTAGGGATACATTTAGCATGTCCTAGCAATATCAATTAACTGGGAGAAGAATGACTCATCCAAGCCTTCTCCAAATCCATTAAGTCAATATCTGACTCACTTTTTGTGGTATGAAAAATGATCTGTTCACTAAATTCACTCTGGATTTTTATCAGATCATCCAAACTCTATTAAACTGAACTGCAATTGAGGCAAAAAAAATGTGGTCAGAAAGTGCCAACTTACAGTAGAAAAACAACAGGGGTTAATCTGCCATACTGTGAGGTTTTGCTGTTTGGCTGAAGACACCTTGGCCCTAAGCGGTGTGGGAGCTTTCAGAGGATTCCCAAGGGCCAGGTTGTGTAAGGCTACCTGCACAGCACCGCTGCTGGAGATGCAGGATGCTTGTCCTCTCAGACAGGCCCCTCAACCCTTCCCTGTAGCCAGAGCAGATTCCTTGCAGAGATGGCCTCACAGTCTGTTTCCAAATTCCTCGCAGAAATGTCCCTGTGCTCCCTTTGAGGACTTTTTTTTTGTAGCACATAAAAGCTGGGAGACATCCAGATGTCTTTTTTCTCGCTGTTTCAATGTATAAAGAATAGCTTGTTGCCTTGTGTCAGGGGGCTTCTGGGGATGACTTTAAGAAAGCAAGTGGTCAGGGAGAATGAACTCCCTGCAGCATGGCTTTTGGAGAGGGGACAATAGTGGAGGACACAGTGGAGGCAAGATTTTAATGTGTGGCTCAGCAAACAAATTTTAACACTGGTCCAGCAAAACCAGTTGCTTAAAACCTGAAATGCTTCCAGTACGATCCTGATCCTCCCAGTTTCACATTATGCTTAGAGAATGTGACCATGGGTTGAATATATTTTACATTTTCAAATTACTGAGTGCATAAACAACATAATATTGATGTCTAAACATGCAGAGGCACTGCTTTGTTGGTCAGCTGAAAGGTGATCATTAAAGAGGTAGGTTTACATATCATAATTCACTGAAATGAATCTATAAGGCAGCACTCTAATAAATTAAATGCAGAGCCAAAGTGAAGTTCAGACTGCATAGCTATTCCGATGAAGCTTTCTTGGGAAACTATTACAATTTTTCCCCCAATGTATACTGTGGCAATTTCTATGGTATCTCAATTTACTTAACTTTCCCCCTGATCCTATAAGATGTTTATGCCTAAAATCATTCACTAAGTACTATGATAATGGTCAGATAGGAATACTCACCATTTATCACAAACTCTTTGTAATTCTAACTTTAAAAAAAAATAATAAAATTAAAAAATAAAACATTTTTTCTTTGGTCCAAGTACAGATTTCATGTTACACAGGAAGTTAGTATCATACATGTTCTCATTTTAATTTGTAGTTCATTCTTCCACGAAAATTTCCTATGCTTTTATTATCTTCCTTCCATCTCTGTAGAACTTTATTTTTTGTGATCATTTAGATGTAATTTTCTGTTTCAGCCACTGCCTTTTCACATATTTCTTAGAGAACTCTTTCTTTCCTATATGTGGTAGAAAAAAATACATTTAATTCTCTACATTTGTGATTGTATGTGATCTTATTGAAGAATGCTTTTTTTTTTTCCCCCCCTTCGGATTTGATAGAGCAAGCCCACAGTTTTTGTAAAAGGCTACTTGGCTCTGTTTACAGAGGTTGCTTTTGCTGGGCAATGGTATGTCTGTTTTCCTGGCTCCCTGGACTACTTACATCACTACTTATATCACTTATATTTCCCTTATATCAGTAAGGGAAATGAGAGTGCAACTTAGAAGAATAATGGTCTGAATAGTCAGAAAAGGCCATGGTCTACTTTTTGCTTTGTTCTGTTTTGTTTTACTTTTGGAAAGAATTAATAACTTAAGCAAGGGACATATGTGGATCATAGGAAATAGGGGAACTAAGAACTCCAAAGGGACCCTTCCTGCTGCTGCACCCCTTCCTTTCCTAGATATGAAACAGAAGTTTATCCAGCCTCTTGAAGAAAATCATCAGTGATATAGGCAATTTACACTCCTTCTAGGCAAAAATTCAGTGTTTTTTTATCTAATCTTTACAACTATTTTTCTGATGTCTAGCATCTTTTTTTTTGCTGTAATTTCTTTATTGTGGACATAAAGAACCGACTATTCCCTTCCTTGTGAAAGCAACCTTTGCACATCTGAAAACAGATATAATGGTTCCTGTCTTTTTTTCTCCTGTTAGCTAAACAACCTCATTTCAGTCATTATTTGTTGATAGTATCCTTATTGCTTTCCTCTGAATTCACTCTAATGGGTCCACTTTTTTTTAGACTTTGAAGTCCAAAAGCCTACAACATTTTTATCTACTCCAATTCAACTTCATGCTCTGAGATCCTACCAATGCAAAATAAAGTAGTGTTAATACAAGTTTACATATCTGATAGCCTATGCTTTTTTTTGTTGTCCCTAGTTTGCCTTTTCCCCAGCACCCTGAGATTGCTGATGATCAATTGCAACTACAAATCCTGAGCTTCTTTCCTAGAAAGCTAGTAGCTGACAGCTTGTGCTCAAGCACCGTATTCTTTCAGCTGAACGCTGAAACTTTTTTTTTAATACTTCCATTATTTTTTTTCTTTACAGGCGTCTTCTTCAGTTTTCAAAAATCATCTTGAATTCTAATCCCAATCCCAAAAAGCATGCAATTTCTGTGATGGCGTGTGCTCTGAGGTCCATCAAAAGAGCTCGTAACTTGAGATCAAGTTCATTCCACCTTGGTATGGAAAGCAGCATCCTCTCAAAATGCCACAGAATGCCCTGAAATTGAAGCCATATTTTGTATAATATGAAGATGAGGAAATTCATTCTTTGCCTTTGAGCAGAGCAATTTGCAGCCTGTCTGTCTAGCAGCAGCAGCATTATTCTCAGCCAGACCATTAGCTGATCTATAACAACGTGTGGTTTTGTATGCAGTTCGTTTTCATCAGAAGCAGAGCAGGTATGTGTGAAGCATTATATACTTTTATGTGTGTTAATATATTTATACACATGTACCTATGTGTACGTGTGTTAATATGTAATTGGTCTCCTGCCATGTGTCAGATGCTCCCAGTTCTCTTCAGCTCATTAAAATGCCATAGATGCCTGCAGCGTAGCATTTTCCTGGGAGCCAGAATGAAGGTGGCACACATCTCGGTCTGGCTACCACTTTGTTGTTTGGCAAGCAGAGAAATATGAATGTAAACCGTAAATTGGTCTGCTAACATTTCTATGAAAATAACCTCCAACTGCTTTGAAACAGATTCTGTTTGTAAACAGAACGTGCAGATTACTTGTAGTCCATCCGCTCTCCCCCTTTTTTCTGTGTTGTATTTCATTGGTAAGGAACTGCGAGGTCTGAAACTCACAGCCTACTTAAGCAACATTTAAATGCCAGCCTTTCTGTATGCTATATTCTGTTTGCTATATTTTTCCTTATATAGTATAAACTATGAATACAGAAAATTCAGTACTCTGCGAGATATCTTGGCCTTGAGGTTTATCATAAAGTCAGTAAGTAATGCATCAAACCAAAACTAAATCATGCTATTTCACTTCCTTTAGCATACATGTTCTATATTTACTGAGAAGACTACACTAGCTCCTGAACTATGACTATAAGCCACATTATAATCATTCTAATGTCTTACTTGTCTTGCCAGCATTAAAGTACTGCACATTGCCATTCTGAATCTGTTTCAGAATTAAAAGAAAACTTTCAGGTTTAAATTGAGAACAATCTCATAATTTGATTTTTTTTTTTTTAAATCAAAAATCTAAATCTCAAATGCTTCCACCTGAGAAAATAGAGGGTAAAAAAAAAACCAATAAAAAAATCCTTTTTCTTTAATCACCCTTGGTTCTAAGGTGTTGCTTTCAAGATTTCTGGAAACAATTACCTTTTTTTTTTTTTTTTAATACATTGTAATTATTAAAGATAAGGACATAAAAACCTCTTGGAAAAACGTCTCCTGCAAAGAAGTTTTAATCCAGTAGGAAGAGAAAAGTGGTGCTATGCTTAGAGAATGAAACTTTTAAGTGTTTTGAAAGAAAGTAGAATTGGATTTCTGTGATTAATGTTTGTTCTGCCCCCTTGTGGTTATGGAGTCCAGTAGGGCACAGGTACATTTGTCTAATTTTTAAATATTGGTGACTATTTAAAGAATAAACCTTTTGCATAGTTCAAGTGATGCACTTTTCCCAGAATCTGTATAGACCAAGAATACAAGGAAAAAAGTTCTGATAGATACAAGTCTTCACATATGAACAATAGACAGATGGTGATAATTGAAAGTAGTTTTTCAAAAGGGTATGTTTTTTAGGTTGTGAAAGCAAGGTCAGAAACTTTAAATATAAGAAAAAATTTATTCAGAAAGTAATACTAATTGAAACAAGATAGAAATAAAGAACATTTTCAACTGTAAGCACAGCTTTTTCACTGTGAATTTACTGATATAACTCAGTAGTAGGGATGCTTTTCTTTCCAAGAGAAAAACAATTACCTTTGCAGTTTAATTCACCCAAAGCCAAAATTAATAATGTAGTTCCATTATGTTTGTAAGAGTGTACCCCTATATGCCAAGTTTTCATTTATATAGACAAATTCTGGAAATATTTCACTTAATTTTGGAAAGGTCCTAGAGTTAGTTTGTCACAGATTAATTCTTAGATAGCAGGTCAGATTTTTAAATCAAGAGATAATGTAGCAGACAAAGTCAGTGAGTGTCCTGTCAGCGATGACTTATTGTCATTAAAAGACTAAGAATTAGCTGGTCTTAAAAAGAAATTTTCTTAGCCTTTTCTGGTTTCTTCTACACAGAGAAGATAAGGTAATTTTACTACTTAATTTACCTTCAAACTTTCACTAGATAATATATTAAAATACTTTATTTTTATAGGGTAGTCGTTGTTCAGACCCAGTTTACAGAACCTATCATTAAATGGTATTCCTTAAATAGTTATTTGAAGTAACAAAGTAAATATTTTTGCTAGTCTTCAATATTTCCAAAACCTCTGCCCCATTGCCTTCCAAATCCACATTTTGTTTCAATACATTTTCAAAATAACTAGGTTTTTATCTTTATTTGCTTTTATTTTCTGGGGTTATTTTTGTGGTATGTGTTGTTTTGTGGGGTTTTTTAATGTGGTTGTAAGTTCTATGACTCTATGTAAAAGGAATTTCAATACATATGGAAAGTTAAGCCAAGTCTCTCTCATCCATGCACACACATCCACAGGGTATATAATATTAAATTATGTACAACTGAATTTTTTGTATGACACATATATGTCTCCGTATATTTTTTAATCCAAATCAAGTCCTGATCTGTGCAACCATAAAAGGCACTGTAGCAACCAAACTATACGAAAAGGATTGGATGGATAGGTATCACACCACAGTCTGTAACCTGACTAAGCTCAAACACCAACACAGAGTCTGTGCAAGCCGTTATGCTTTCGGCTTGATTGCCAAGACAAACGTGTCCTCTAGGATCAAACTCTTTCTCTCTGGTGTTCGCTTCAACCCAAGTTATGAACCTATCGGCTTAATACAGTCAAAGCTGTCTGAAGGAAAAAGATAATCAAAAGTGTAAAAAATACACAGCCTGACCAAAGGAGAGATTTCTGTTGGTGTCATAATTGTAAGAAAAGGTACAACATGATCTAGCATGTCATTAGACTGGATAGTCACAGTCTTGTTCAGTATGGATCAAGAAGTGAGATGCTGAGCTTTAAGCAAAGAATATTCCTGTGACCTTGTACACAGAATAGACCTCTTCAAGGTCCTTATTCCAGAAATTATTGCCCATAGTGACTGCAGCTGTGAAAAGACTGATTTTCAAACAGGACCACTGTAATGGCCCTTGGAGGCAGCTTATGATGTTGTGAGGCACCAAGGTTTTGGGGAGACTTGGAAATGTGTCTCTGTATCTTCTACTAATGATTTTTAATACACTGTCTAATGCTAGTGAAGTTTCATAAACACAGAGAGCAGGCCAGCAGAGTAAACACAACTTGAACAGCCACAAGTTCACTGTTAATAGCTTTTATTAGCCCAAATGCTAACAAGATATTTTGCATAACATCAAAGGAAGTCTGCTACTAATGGAAATAGCACTCGTATTGGCACCAAAGTACTCTGTGGGAGATTATAAAGTACAGGCAGGAACAGCAGAAAATGTTAGTCTGTCCCAGTTAAATAGTTAATCGTTTAGGAAATGTGAATCTGTTGGAAATGAGACCTCAACAGTTCTTTATCTCATGGAGATTGTAATTTCATATCCATCATCTGCACCTCAGATAATTCCTGCCTGTTAAAATAGTGTTTGTTGGAATAACTCTGCAGATAAATCACATTGTCGGGTGACATGCAAAGAATCTGGAGTAGGGAGATCGGGGACTTTTGAAAGAAGTGGGGTCTAGAGAAATTTGTGTAACAGAAATGCATTTACAATAAGAACTGCTGCTGAATTTGGGGGGTGGGAGTAGTTTATGGGTCCTACATGTTAGAATATGGTGCTTTATCATCTTTCCAACAGAAAATGGGTTGAGGTTACAAGGTTTCATAGCCACTGCAACTATTGGGCTGCTGTGAGGTTTATGAAGCAGCTGTACAGCTTTCTTCTTTTCTAACTGCTCATCCGCCACCATAGAGCATAATGGTGCCAGGCTTTTTACAGAGTATGTAGTTATTTGTACAGTTTTGTATTCATCTAATCTAATGCATTTCTAATGAACTCTTCACTGTGAAATTGGTGCTTTCTTGAATATGAAAAGAGTAAATCCTTGGAATCCCTGCCTGCTTTTCAGACTAAACTAAGACCATGTGCCACTAAACATTTGTATTCATGAATATTTAAGCATATATGTTCTTGTATTGATTTTGTACAATGCCTTTGGGTGTTCCCTAGCAGGACTCCCTATGTAAACATAAGCAAGTGAGTGACTTATGGAGGAAGGGCTTGAGAAATCCATAAATATGTATTTACATAAGTAAAGGATATTAACAGTGTATTAACATTTCATTTCCTTACTGCGCTTCCATTCTGCACTTCCAAAATCTTAATGTCAAACAAGTACTAGAGTTCTTTTTTCATGTTCTTGAACAGTCTGATCTGCTCATAAAGATATCTAATGTTCTACACTGCATAAAATACATATTCTTCTTACTATTTTAAATCCTCTCTTCCCAGGGTATCAGTGGTTTTTTTACCTTTTTTTTTTTCTTGAATCATTCATCTGCTATTTTTGTTGTGCATTCACTTTGGAAGATGTTTTAACAGATGTCTATACAATAGCAAGGTCCATAGACTCCCAAATTTTTGGCTAGAATGGGGGATTGGGGAGCAACTTCTTCCATTATAGTGCTGAGATAAAGTTATGCAGCTAGCTCTGTGTTATGATTCCCCTTTCTTTTTGAATAATTAGGTTATACTCATCTCTTCATTGTTATATAAGATAACCTGATTAGAGTCCTATTCTTGAAAAGTTTTGGTGAAAGATACAATAGTATTTATAGGTGTGAGACCACAAGATATTCCAGGGTCTGTATGCTCTGTGTACTAACTTACTGGCATTTTGTTTCCTTTGGTTAACACAGAGCCTCCACTGATGTGCTGGGTGGATTTAGCAAAACATTTTAACAGATGGTAAAATGGAGGGTTGCCCTCTGGTGTCACTGTATGTGATGAGTGCTTAGCTGCACCGACATCATATAACAGATGCTCTAGAAACAGCTGGCAAGAAAGAATTAGCAAAACAAAGAAACATTGCAATGCTATATGGCACTTTCTTGATTAGCAGGGTCCATTGGCATGCAGTATCCAGATGATAATATGTATTTAAGCACATCATTCTGAAGTCTCTGTCCTCTGTAGCATAAACTCTGATGGGACTCAAAAGAAGATAACTCTTCCAGCTTCATTGCTTGATAATAGAAGTGATGGAAATTATTTTTAGAAGGTTGAACTGTCAGTGGTGTCATCAGCTACCATATACAATCTCTCCCCAAGTATCATACCAGAAAATCTCTTAATTCACCTTTCTCTGCAAGCGTCTTCTGTGCTGTCTTACATATTGGAAAGATAACAGCTTACTTTTTTTTTTTTTTTTTTTTTTTTTTCCTTGGGGTGAAAGATAATAGGAAGAAAAACATGGAATATTTTGGAAAACATGGAATTGTTTATTTTTACATCTTGCCTACACTGATATTACTGAGATGTTTCTCTTTTACATGCTCAAAACAGAGACCAAGAGAATCAGAGCCAGATTCACATTCTAAACACTGAGGAAATCTGTTCAACTCTTTTTTTCTAGAATAATCTGTTGAGAAACATCACATGGTCTTTTCTACAAGGAGCAGAAAATGATTCAGTGCAAGTTACATGAGTTTGAACAGTAATAACCAAAGACTATCTTAATTTCCAAGTATTTTCAGACTTTCCTTATCCTTGAAATCTAGCTGTTTCCTAACTAAAGTTTTAACAAGAAGAATTTGATATCACAGTAGCTTCTATTGAAGAAGTACCAGTACCTGAAGGGAACCTACAGGAAAGCTGGAGAGGGACTGGTTACAAGGGCATGTAGTGATAGGACAAGGGGTAATGGACTTAAGCTGAAAGAGGGTAGATTTACATTAGATATAAGGAAGAAATGGAAGAAATTCTTTACTGTGAGGGTGGTGAGACACTGGAACAGGTTGCCCAGAGAAGCTGTGGCTGCCCCCTCCCTGGAAGTGTTCAAGGCCAGGTTGGATGGGGCTTTGGGCAACCTGGTCTAGGGCAGGGTGTCACTGCCCATGGCAGGGGGGTTGGAACTAGATGGTCTTTAAGGTCATTTCCAACCCAAACCATTCTATGATTCTCTAAGTGTCACTTTTACTGAATTTCCTGGGCCTAGTGATGTATTTATGTCTAATGGCTGACCATGCAACTGTAAAGAGGCTCAAATTTTCTTAACTAGACATGAAAACCATATCCCTTGTTTGAAATCTGTATTTTCTGAGCTATATTTGTAATGAGCACTTGGAACAATTTGGAATAGCACTTCACACTATCCACATTATGCTGCCACTAGAACAAGCAAGAGTCACAGTTTATGACTTACACCAACCAATTCTCTTCAGACTCAGCTATGACCCCCTGAACATCCCGTCCAACTCCCATTGAATTGCGATGATTCCAAAGTATGAGGCTGCCTAGTGCACAGCAGCTAAAGCATCTGATGACTATTTTAATGCTATATACAGTTAAGATAAAAATGGTCCTTACCTCCTTAGATGCTCATCATCCCTACCACTTATATCTCTATCACTTACTGAAAGAAATTTCATTACAGAATTTGCATAATTCTTCTCCTATTTCTTTTCCTTTCTTAATTGTTTCTCTTATGGTAGTGCAATGTCCTTACTCAGATGATAAATGTATTATAATTTACAATACAGCAATTGCATTTTTATTTTGAACTTTCAATGTTTTAACCGTAACTAAAACTTCCCAGAAAAGCTGTGAAGTGTGTTTCTTAGGAACATACATAGCACTAATTCTAATGGGTATAGGTTGTCATCAGCTGATATTAGTGAATGAGTTAACTCAGTACATACAAACCGACCCAGTGCATTAACATTTGCAAAGTCAAGGCCTTACATCTGAAAGGCTCCTGCAGATGCAGGATTGTAAAACTGTACTCATTAGTTTCCTGAGAGCTTGAAACATGTTCACCTTTTATAATGTATTCTAAATGCCATTAAAAATAAAGTGGTGTGAGCAAGTCAAGGAAGTACTCCTGGTTTGTCAGGGAGACTAGCAAAATAATCTAATAGGCTTTCTTTATCAGTAATTTCTGTAATTCAGTTAACTGTGATAATGTGGCTAATTATATAATTTTAAAATAATTAAACCTGTAAACATTCCCTTCTCAAAGAGTTTATGTGCTTATGTACTCTCTGACAAATTAAACAGGCTACTGATAATAGAAAATGAACCAACTACTTAAGTAAAATCTATTCTCATATGTTTTGTTCAACCATTTCATCAATAGTTCTTGAAGTCAGTCAAAAATTTACAGTTTCAGGTTTTGAAAAGAAGGATGCTTTTTTCTGTTTCTGAAGTTTGGGAGGGGTTTGTTTGCAGGAGAAGTATTGATGCCATAAAGAAAAGAAAAAAAAAAATTTTAGGTTAGATATTAGCACAGTGTCTCAAAATCTAACACAGTATGTCATAATCTACAGAACTGAGTATATTACCCTTAGCGTATATCAAATACATCAGCATACAAAGACTAAAAGGTTTATTAATTACAAGTGGACAGAAAGCAAAGTTCCTTCCTAGAGAATGAATTGTATGCATCTGAGATTGATTTAGACGCAGAAAACTCCTATCTTCAGCCCCTTAGGAAGAAATATCTGCCCATATCCGTCCATAGCCCATAGCTTTCTCATTGTTGAAGGAGACAGACAATAAATGGGATGCTTTAAAAAGTCCATACCATTTTCTTTATAATCTACACTACCTTCAAGACAGCTCTAATTTAGGTTAAAATGTGTTTAGAGTTGAAATCCAGATGGTTTATAGGAAGTACAGTTTCCCAAAGCTGACTGTATTTTGGATATGAGATTATAATTAATGTTTTGATTTGGTTGCTTATTTGTTATTTGTCTTCTATTGACAATTATGTTGATTAAAGGTGATTTTATCTTTTTAGTACTATCTAAAAGGATACTTTTTTGTGTAAATATTATTTTAAATATTTCTAAATTCTTTAAATTTAAGTAATCTATAAGATTTATGCTCAAAAGTTAATTTATTCTTTTATTTTACAAGATAATTTTAAGCAAATTTATGTTCACTCTAACTTTGAGTTACTCTAACATACTTCTTGATAATGAATATCACACATCTAATAATTTGAAAGCTTCAAAGGCTTTCACAGAATATTTTAAAAGTGAATTTACAATGACTATCAGTATTGAACATTTTAAATACAGAATCACAAGAATGGTTGAGGCAGGAAGGCATCACCTAGTTCAACCCCATGCTCAAAGCAGGGTCAGCCAGAGCAGGTTGCTTAGGATCATGTCCAGCCAGGTTGTGAATACCTAAGGACAGAGAGTCAAGAAGTATTCTGGGTGACCAGCTACGGTGTTGGCTACCCTCACAATAAGAGGTTGTTCTTAATATTAAATGGACTTTCCTGTATTGTAACTTGTGCTTGTTGCCTTTTGTCCACTCAACAGCCTGGTAGTACGTGCACTACACTTAGGTCCTCCTGAGCCTTCTCTGCTCCAGGATGAACTGTTCCAGCTTTCCTAGCCTCTCCTTGTATGACAGATGCTCCAAGCTCTTAACCCTCTCTGTGTCACTTCACTGAACTCACTCCAGTAGATCTCTGTCTCTCACTGGGTAGCCCAGGACTGGAAAGAACACTCCAGATGTGTCTCACTAGGGCCGGATAGAAGGGAAAGACCTTCCTTAACTTGCTGACAATGCTCTACCTAATGCAGCCCAGGAGGCTGTTGGCTTTCTTTGCTGCATATGAGTATTACTGGATCATGGCCCACTTGGTGCCGATCAGGACACCCTGGGTTTTCTCTGCAAAGATGCTTTCCAGCCAGTGGGCTACCAGCCTGTATTGATTGTTTCTCCCTAGGTGCAGGACTTTGTGCTTCCCTTTATTGAACATCACAAGGTTCTTGTCAGACCATTTCTCCACCTGTCAAGGTCCCTCTGAATGGTAGCACAACCCTGTTCTATCAGCCATTCCTTCCAGTTTTATATGATCTGAAAACTTGCTGAGTGTGCTGGTTTTGATTGGGATAGAGTTAATTTTCTTCATAGTACGGGGCTATGGTTTAGATTTGTGCTGAAAACAGTGTTGATAACACAGGGATGTTTTCATTACTGCTGAGCAGTGCTTACACAGAGCCAAGGCCTTCTCTGCTTCTCACCCCACCCCACCAGCGAGTAGGCTGGGGGTGCACAAGAAATTGGGAAGGGACACAGTTGTGACAGCTGACCCAGACTGGACAAAGGGATATTCTATACCATATAATGTCATGCTCTGTATATAAGTGGGGAAGCTAGCCAGGAGGCAGGATCACGAGCATTGGCTTCAAGTGGTGAGAAATTGTGCTGTGCTCACTTGTTTTGTATATTTTTATGATCATCATCATGATGTTCCTTTTCTGACCTATTAAACTATCTCAATGCACAAGTTTTACTTTGTTTTCCTTTTCAATTCTCTTCTCCATCCCACTGATGGTGGGGAGTGAGCAAATATCCATGTGGTTGTTTTACCTGCTGGCTTGGTTAAACCATGACACTAAGGATGCAGTCTGTCTCATCATCCAGGTTAATGAAGATGTTAAACAGGGTTGGCCCAGTATTAACCCTGGGAGTATATCACTAGGGACCATCCTCTGGCTTGACTCTGTGCTGCTCACCGCAGCCAAGTTTCAGTATACCTTGCTGTCCACTTCTCTAGCCCATACTTCATCAGCTTGTCTATGGGGATATTATGGAAGACAGTGTCAAAAGCCTTACTAAGGTGAAGATAAATAACATTCACTTCTCTCCCCTCATCCACCAAACCAGTCATCTCATCACAGAACCTTATCAGGTTTGTCATGCATGATTTTCCCTTCATAAATCCATGCTGACTGTTCCCAGTCACCTTCTTGTCCTTTCTGTGTTTGGAAATGGTTACCAGGATTATTTACTCCATCACCTTCCTGGGGACTGAGGTGAGATTGGCTAACTTGCAGTTCCCTGGCCCTGCGCTTCTTAAAGGCAGAGGTGACATTTGCTTTCTTGCAGTCTTCAGCAACTTCCCCAGATTACCAACAATCTTTCACAGGTAATTGAGTGGCCTCACAGTGTCATTGGCTGGTTCCTTCAGCACTTGTGGGTGCATCCGAATAGGTCTGAGAGACTTGGGTATGTTCAGTCAGTTTAAGTGTTCCCTAACTTGATCCTTCTTCACAGATGGTAAGTTTTCCTTGCTCCAGACTTTCCCATGAGTCTCAGGGCCTGGGATTCATTAAGAAGTTGAGTACCTCAGCCTTCTCCATGTCTTTTGTCACTAGCAGTCTGCCTCATACAGCAGACGGGCCCACATTGTCCTTAGTCTTCCTTTTCCTGATGGTATACCTATATAAGTCCTTCTTGTTTCTCTTTATTTCTTGATTACCTGTGTCAGGAAGTTCAAGGCATCAGTGTACTCCAGAAACCCATTCAAGGTATCAATACACTCCAGAAACCTCCTGGACTGCTTATGCTCTGCTGTGTTGCCCATCCAGCAGATATCAGGGTAGTTCAAAAGCCCCATAAGGGCTAGGGCCTGTGAACATGAAATTTCTTCAGATTGTCTGAAGAAGACCTCAGCTGCTTCTTCCCGATCAGGCAGTCTGAAACAGACACCCACCATGATGTCACCTACGTTGGTCTACCCTCTAAGCCTGAGTCATCAGCTCCCAGCTGGCTCGTCACTCTTCCCAAGGCAGAGCTCAGTGCATCCCTGCTGTTCTCTCACCTACAAGACAACTTCTCCTCCTCACCTCCCTGGCCCATCCTTCTTAAAGGGCCTATACCCTTCTGTGGCAACACTCCATTTGTGTTCCCACCATATTGCTGCCGTGCCAGTGAGAAGGTAGCCCTGCAGCTGCACATGCATCTCTAATTCCTCCTGTTTGTTCCCCATGCTCCATCCATGAGTGTTCAGGCACTTCAGAGTGGCACCCAATTGTGCCAATTTCCCAGAAAAGGCACAAGAGCTTCCCCCACCATGCTGCCTCTCAGCACTTATTTATTTGCATATACTTGGACTGGGTCCCTTTCAGTCCTGTTTTTCTGCTTTCAAAGTCCCTCTTTTCCACATTGTTTTGTTTCTTTCACTTGTCAGCCAGGTCTACCACTTCCCCACTTGAATGGGGGTGCTCATCTCCCACCCTCATAATTTCTAGCTTAAAGGTCTCCTTACCAGGTTGGCGAGCCTGCTGGTCTTTACCAAATTTTGCTTTTGCCCCACTTAGGTGGATCCCATCTCTCTTTCAGTCCTCCATCCCCAAAGAGGGCTCCATGGTCATAAGAGAAAACTTTGTCATCAAAAACTTCTGCGCACCCAGGCATTGACCTGCAAGATCTGTTCACTCCTCCTCAAGCCCTTCTGTCTCACCAGCAGAATTAAAGAGACACCACCTAGCACCCATGCCCTAGACTCTCTTCCTCTAGAGCCGTGCAGTTGCACTTGATATACTCTAGGTCTCACCTGGCTGTACTGCTGGTGCCCACATGGGAAAGCAGTGGGAGTAACTGGATGAAGGCTGTTTGACCCTCACCCTCTCCGTGACATCCCTGCTCCAAGCCTCTGGCATGCAGCAAACCTCCCTGGAGAGCAGGCTAGGTTGGCAGGTCTGTCCCCTCCAGAAGGCAGTGTCCCTTCACAATCCCTCAGCACATCCCCTCGTGCTGCCACTTCAGGGTCTCTGCTGGACAAAACTCCCAGCCGTCACCTGCAACCCAGGGAAGGATGGAGCTGTCCTGGTCCTAAGCCCTCCAGCTTCTATAGGCAGGGGACCTCCATCTCCCAAACCCAAACGCTCTGTGGGTACACTTGGGAGTTGAGGCTCAGCTCGCACCTGCATATTCTCAAAGAAGACGGACCTCAGATGGAAGTCTGTCTCCTCCGTGCCGCCCCTGGTGCTATGCAGGCTGCTGCCCTCCTCCTGCAGCCCCTTCGCCTGGAGATGCAGAACCCCTGCCAGCAACCACCTCTTGCAGGCAAAGACATATCTCCCCCAGGCCCAGTGGGAGGCCTCCTGCTGTCCCCACAGTCCCAAACATGCAGAGATGCATCCTCTCTCGAAGCTGGGTTGAACCAAGTCCCCCAACATGCCGGGTAGTTGGGGTACAGGATGCTGGGGGCTGTGCCCCACAGGACCTCACTACTGCTGCGTGCGGGAAGGTGGGGACATGGGGACACTGCAGAGCTTCCTTCTCCTTTCCGTGTCCCATCCAGTGCACCCTGCTCCACAAACTGCTGCATCTTTTGGCCGCCTCCGTTAGCGATACAATGCATTTTAAAGAACTGTATGGCTTGCTTGGATGTGATGTAAAAGGTGACTTCGGGTGTTAGCTCTTTTACACAAAAACTAAAAAAGTCAGTAATTTACTTCTTTGTACTAGTTCAAGCTACCTTGGATTCTAAAAGTCTTAGTGATAGTGCTATAAAGCTTCAGCAATGTGGCTTCACAACTATTTTTTGTGGGTAGTTCTCCACTAATATGTTTTATTAGAAATATTTCAAAAGTAGTCACAGAAACAGGTCAGGACCTGGTATTTTTTCTATGGCGATGTAATGACAGAAAGGGATTGTGAGGGCCTCTTATTAAAGTGGAAAGTAAAACAAATGCTAAAGGAAAACAAAATCTGGACTAACTCCCAAGTGTCTCACAGAATTGGATATATATCCAATTTACAAATATTTCTGGAAGAAAAAAAATTATTTACTGAATAGTTCAAACTTGCCAAAATTATGTCTGATTCTAAAAATAGTTAATGGACAAAGACAAAATAAAAAATAGAATGTCTGAAAAGGATGTTTACTATTTCCCTTTCATATGACAATGATTGAAACTTGTGGTATACAGCAGTATACTTTTAAAACTATGTAATATTTGCAATATGCAAATAATCTTATTAAGGAAAAATCTAGGAAGCCAATTTACTGGAGATAAGGGGAAAATACTTTCAAATGAATAGATTCTCCAGCTCTTCATTTCTTCATGTCACTTACACAAATAAATATAATGTTGCCAGAATCAGTTGTTATCATAGATCAAGGACATGCTTGCTTTCTACATTTGCAAGATACCAGAAAACTGCAATAATCGTCAACTTATTTTCTTGACCTAGCGAAATGTCCACAATGTTTTGGATCAAAATACAGTCTTTATTGCAAAAGTTACATTACTCACCTGCTAATTTCCCATTAAAAAAACTGTTCCTTGTCCTGAAAGAAATTAGCTTTTTATAACAATTTCTTTTACTATTTAGATACTCAGTCCTGATTTGATCTTTTGATCATGCATGAAATTACTTTGTCCTCACTACTAGAAAAAGTATGATTTCCAAACCATTGTAAGCCTCAAAGAAGGTGGTGATTTTTTTCCAAAAATTTGAAATTAAAATTTTATTTTAATACTGATTTCTTCATTTTTGTTGATGAACTATATTTTAATAACATTTTCTGGCTAGCTCTGGGCAAAAATAAAAGCATTTTAATTGTATTTAAGTTGGTTTACTAGTCAGGTTATTTTAAGTATAATTGCTCTTCTCTGCAAAGTTTTTTAATTCTTGTCTTCCGCTGCTCCTTATTTTGCTTCTTTTTTTATATTTTGTGACTAAATAGAACATCATTCTTTCACCAAGCACAGTGAAAAGAACAGGACCCAATACTGATGTTCGCAGTATCACACTTGTCATATATATCCATTTCTGCCTGCTTCTGCTCACTCATGCTATTTGTCTTTACTGCTCAAGATAGCTCTTTATCCTTATAAACTGCATATATCTCCTGCAGTACCATATGACCTTGCACAAAGTCATCTTTGGGTGGTCATGCAATAGAGATTTCATAAGGTTTCTTTTAAGGCTGTATATTGTATCCAAAATTTCTCTGACAAATCCAGTGTATTATTTGCTTATATATAACTGTTATATTTGTCACCAAGATCTTTTGTGAAACCATTCTGGTAATCCTCAAACAATGTTGCTGTTAGTTGTTCTCTGTTTTATCTTTACTCAGTATTATCTTGTTTGCTTTATGTAATTCCAGACATGGATGTTTGGTTTTGTTTGTGGGTTGGTTTTGGTTTGGATTTTTTTAATAATTACTTCTGATTGGGAAGGCTCCCACCATCTCACTTAGTGGTTTTTCCTCCTGTTTTATAATGGGTCCTGTTGATTTTAGTGTCTTTCTTAGATATGTCGTTTTTGTTGTTGTTGTTGTTGTTGTTGTTGGGTTTTTTTCAAATTGTTCTTTTTTTTGCCTCATATAATGCTATGTTGCTTCATTTTTTTGTTCTTGTTCTGATTTGGTATAAGTATTCCCCTGTTGTTAGTTCACTCTTCAGCCTTTTTTCCTCCTTTGAGAATGCTGAAGCAACAAGTTCATGTAAATAGCCCATGGTGACAGTCACCTCTACCAATAAATTACACCTACTGTATTTTAAAGGCTTACCCACTCCAAGAGACTCCCTTTCTACTTAATATTTCTGCAGTAATATTATTTCCTTCTTAGCATCACGTTTCCTTTAAATTGTTTTACCATTCCTTTGGCCTCATTCTATAAACTTCCCATTCTTTTCTGTGCTTGAAGTGTTTTATGTTTCACACTTTATTCTTTTTATATTATAATAATGCCCTTGCACTTCAGTAATACCTTTTATGTGAAGACCTATATGCTTTATAATAACTAATGAGTTAAGGTCTCAGTACATTGTAAGAAGTAATGTCTATTATTTCTATATTAGTAAAAGGAAACTGAGGCACTGGAGCAAGCCAACGGACTTCTTGGAGATAAATACTAAGTCTCAGTCAAGCTGTAAGAAATGTAATCTTGTTTCCTTTTTTTTTGTTTTTGGGGTTTTTTTTTTGTGGGGTTTGGTGGTTTGGTTGTGGGTTGTTTGGGTTTTTTTACTGTTCGGTTTATCACAATATGCTTCTCTCACAAATAAGGTATTTCTATAATTATTATTTCCTGTTCATTCACTGACAGTAGTCTCTATGACTACTATATGGCTGCATTTAACTTTGCAAACCCATCAGAAAAGAAAGAGAACAATATTTTAAAAGCTGTTTCAAGATCTTTATATTGTGACCTTTCTCATATTCAGCATAACAGCACCTCTAGTACAAGATACTCCTCTGAGTCAATATTGTGTTTATATATTTTGCACACTTTAAAAATAAAATTCTAGAAAAAATAATTGATGTAGTATTCCTTTCTGTGCATGTATGTTACATTTGAATTTTTAATTACATGATGACAATTACATTTCAAGTTTGTAATCGAGGCATAAGCAGCACTGTAAGATTGACGTACAGCTTGTTACCCCTTAAACTGCTTGTTTTGATGATGTCTCTAATATAAATGTTTCTGAGTAGAGACCACCTTACTAAAACATTAATACAATTGACACCCTTACACTAATATGTATGTTATAGCCATGCAGTAATATATAGGGTTTTTGTATTCAGCTCTTTTTAAATTGCTGTGTTCAGTGTTTTGTAATGCTATTCTGTGCTTCTTATGCTATGTGTCATATAGCAAATTTTCATCACTACCCTGCTCTCTTTATTGTCAGATATTGAGCAATGGAGATTTTACCCAATATGTAGTTTTTTCCCAAGATCCTTCCAATCTCTGCATGCTTTCACAAATGCCAGTTCTACCCAATTATAAAACCTAATTCTATTTTCTGCCAATTCAGTGATGTCTTTGGAGAGCCATACTTCCACACTCTTAATGTTGACAATGCCTGTCTCTGCATCAAAAATAGTACAGGGAGCAAACATGAAGTACTGCATTGTGCAAATCTGAACTGGTGTTCTCAGTAATTCAGTTTGGTTTTTTATTTGCCTGAGAAAACTGCCCTTCACTTTAGGCAAAGAATATTGCTCTCTCAAAATTGTTTTAAAATGTTGCCTTTGGAGAAGCAAGGGTGAGGGAAAGGAGAGGAAAACAAGTTATATTGTTGTTTGTGTGAGTTCTCACAAGCAAAGCCTCACTGTGCCACATCATGACATAAAACACCAAACAAACTAGCAACCCCTGGCCCAGGGTCTTTATGATTTGCTAATATCATAAAGGCTTGATTTTGTCATCCCTGTGGAAGCGACTTTCACTTTCCTGCATTAAAAGTCTAATCAAAACCTACATAAGTACAACTCTACTTCAGGATGAATCAGAGCAGCAAATTGTAACTCAGCTCTTTCATTTCCAGACAAAGTCCTTCTGAAAAAAATGACAAGAGAAGGAGAAGAAAACGCTGTCATGGAGAGATATCTAATTTTAGCAGCTTATCTAACTGAATAGTCATCTCTAACTTTTAATTGAATTGCTGGATTCAGCTGAAGTAATATGGCCTTCACCACATGATTATGGTATCCCCACTGTAGCTCCTCACTTGTAGTTGCATACAGAGGATGTGAACTGCACATGGATAATACATGTTATTGGTGTAACCTTATGTAGTGAAGGCTTAAACATGTGCAGATACATTAAAACTTAAATATGAAGGCTGAAAAAAACAGAAGTTGCAGCACTTAGTCCTCATATTCCCATTTATACTAGCTTGCAATATTCCCCTATGCTTGAAAGGCAAATTGTAATAAACAGTATCTGCTATACAGCCAGAGGAAAAATACAATATCCTATAGAACAGAAAAAGAAATATGAAATATAAAAGATAAAAGAACTTATTAATCTTTAATCATGTCCACTCTGAAAGAGTCAATACTTCTTCCAGATGCTAGAGTCTTTTTCTTGTCCACTAAACCTATTAACAGCTTTCTTAAAGACAACGTACCAGATCAAAACCCAGGCAAGGTCTGTAATCCACAGCTATGTTTTAATGTTAGTATAGAGTTTATGCACTAAGGATAGATCTGATTGTGACCTTTGCAGCAGAAAATAGTTCAAGTTCTCTTATTGTGCCTGAGTTTGTTTCTTGGGAAAGCATCACATGCCATCAAATTCCCTGCCAGACCAGGGCAGATGTTCCCCAAGGCCACCGATCTTGACTAGCTTTTCACAGAGAGCTCCTACTCTTGAATTATGATTTTTTTTTCAGTTTGTCTCTTTGAGGATGGCTCTTTATATCTGGTAGATTCAAATAGTATTAGAGGCACTGTAAACTGGAGGTGCAGTAGGCTGCTTATTATCCTTTTCTTCCCATCCAGTTGGTTTGCACCAGTGTCTCTCCTGTTATGGTTATCTTTCCTGAGTAAAAAAAAAAAAAAAATTAAAAAAAATCAAGTTCTCTACACACATCTTTGATCAAAAATATTCCTGAAAAACCCTTTTCCTTTAGTGAGAGTGCACCAGTCCTAGTAAAAATGTTTGATATGCGTTGTTTGACAGAACAGTGGTAATACTTCAGTTAGATGACTGATACTAAAGCCAACTATTACCTTCCTATGCCAATGCTATAAAATAATAAAACACAGTAAGTTGTGGACTACATAGAAGTGGAGAAGAAAGTGATCCTCAGTGTGTCTACCAAGGCAATAGGAATTTTTGAAAATTTTGTGGGTGTGACCTGAACTCTAATGAGAAACTGCCTAAAAATCTAAAGAAGTAATTGTAATGTTCTTAGGGCAGATGACCCTCCAGTTCCCCTAACGGCTCTGTACATCAGTCCATTATACTCCACTTTACATATTCTATGGTAAAGTTAATTTACATCACTTTCTAAACTATAGGACTAATTCACTCTGTTCCTGAGGAGCAGGAGGAGCAGTCTCCTTGTAGCTGATTAGCAGCTGTGCTGAAGGGCGGGCATAATTCTGCTGCAGAATTTTTTCCAACTTGTAGTTGGTCAAAGAAGGCCCTTCCCAATAAATCCACAAGAACTCACCTTACTGCTTCCAGAATGCAGTCCACGTATAAACAGGGAGAAAGAGCACTGACATAAATATTTTATTCCTTATATATGTACATATACATATATAAATATGTATTTATATATCATTTTTAAACATAAACCTGTACACACAGTCACATAAAAGCACATGGAAGCACAAATATATGTGCCTATTTCTGTCTACCTAAATAGATCAATGCTGAATAACTGCAGGATTGAAATGGAGTTGTACGGCTGTGCACAGGTATTCTGTAAAGATAATTCTTCAGTAATAGAGGGAATGGGCTAATACAGCTTGTTTCTACTAAATGTTAAAAATTGTGTTTCCTGTGTCTAATGAAATATTGATATGCTACTCAAAATGAATCATTCTGTCCTGTAACAGAAAAACACAAAAGAGTATCTAAACATGTCTTGTCTTTTCTTCCTCTCACTATTCTATCCACTTTTTCTCAAACCAACTTCAATTCAGATTTTTACTGCCAAGAAGAAATTAAAGAAAATGTGATCTTCATGGAGTGCAGTTTCTCTTTCAAACAGTCAGTAAACACTTTGCTGCTTCTAATATTTTCATGCCTTTGGCAACCACCTGTTTTGTTTGTGTGTTAAAGCCTAAGATAATTCTAAGAAATAAACATTCAGCACACAGTTCAAGGAATTCAAGGAATTCAAGGAATTCCTGTAACTGGTAATTGAAGAGTGCCCTTAAAACAGGCTGAAAAATTATGTGTGATAGAAAACAAAGTTGCACTGAATGACCGGGGCACCTTCTTGACAATGACCCCAGCAGTCACAGGTCCACTTTTCTCATTAGGGAGTTTAAGTCCAAGCATTTTGTAGCAGCTTCTTTTTCTACTTCTCACCCCCAGTAATCTGGGATTTGATTAAATTTATTACTTTATGTTTTATTAATCTCTTGGATTAGAGGAATATAGTACAGCAGTAGAGTTACTCACATGTGTATTAGTATGGATAATTAACTTCAATTACAGGGCATGCAGTTCTTGATGAGCAGGCCAGACACAAACAGAAGAATTTGGTTTTAATGGGCTATTTTATGTTTTCTTCTTGTTTCTTTCATTTCAGAGAGTAAAAACTGTCCTTGCAAATATAACCACAGTCTTTAGGCTGGAAGTTGAAGAAAAAAAGAACGTCTTTCGTTCTTTATTAGAGTATTCCTCAGCAGAAAGGTAGTAAGGTACAAATTACAGCCCACCATATACATACAGAATTTTCCTAAACCTGTTTATTGTACAATTGTGTCAATTTTTTAATTCAAAACTTCATCTTTTCACTTGAAATTAATTAGTATTCTGGGAACCTAGATAAGAATCCATTTGCACAAATCTCAGCAGGTTGAAGGGCCATTTGCTGGGTCAGACACAAGCACTGAAATCATGTTGGGTTGCTATGTCCTCATGAATGGTGGGTACACTGCCCTTTTTGTTGCCTAAAATGAAATGGAGGCTTCCAAAGCTTCCATAGGCCAATCAGAAATTTTTTGGCCAATGTGTGTGTTACAAACTTTTTACAGGGGTAAGGTCTCTAATTAATATTGTTAATTGAAATATACTATTTTTATTTCATTCTTATATCTTTTTTAGTGAAATATCATTCTTAAATAATTTTGGGGGTAAACTTAATCCAATCTAAACCATTTGCTAATAAGTTATTTTTTCCCCCTTTAATTTGTTAGCTATAAAAAACTTTTTCCTGCTTTAAAGGATTAAAAAATACACTGGCTAGGAGTTAGTTGCATTTTGAAAAAAAAAAAAAAAAAAAAGACTCTTTTTGTGTAGTTGGAAAAAAGTAATTTGCTGTAATGGTAGATCTTCGTATCATTGGAGAACTCATTCATAAAGGTACCAACAACTGATCATAAAAAAAGGATTTATCCTTATGTAAGACAAAGAAAATAATAGTTTTAGCACAACAGCAAGAATCAGAAACTTACAGATGAAGACAGAAATCAAGTTAAAGACTTAAAATTATGGGAAAATAATAAATAGAAACAGACTGATAAAAATATACCATTACCTCAAGCATGTCAAGTTTGATCCAGTTGAAGATACAGTCAAAATATCTTTATTTTTCAAGAATTGCTCTCTGGGGATATGAATGCACTGAGGTCCTGTAAGCTTCTTTTTTCCTTGCTTTTCAGCAGATGTAGTGCCCAATGTTCTTCTGGTGTAGTATATGAAATTAGAAACAGACCATAACAGACTATCTGACCTTATGATATTTGAAACTGGGGACATTGATCTGTATTCTAGTCTTTCTTATGGCAGTCAAAGGGACAGAAAGTTCTTTGACCAGAACTCTGGAGTGCTTGGTCATTCTGTTTTTTAGATTATTGCTCCCCAGACGCCCTCTAAGTAATCAGCCTTACTTAACATAATGCTGTTTGGTTTAGATCTGACTATTTTGTCATTAAGCATACCTTTCATTTTTCATAGATAATTTACTGCCACAATACTTTCAGACAAGAGAAAAGTATATTGTCCTTGCATTGCTTAATATATGCATTATGATGAAGGCAGTGTAAATCGTACCATGATACCACTTGTATGTGGTAGAATAAGACATATGCAAATTCAGAATGAAAAAAGAAAATCCTTTCTTACACAACTTTGTCAAACTAGTTGCCATACAGCTTTGCTAAAGATAGAAACATAAAGAGATTTTTTAAATGAATGAATCTTTCATGTGGACAAGAATATTTGCAACTATCAGCTATTGCTTTTGGATGGTATTAGACTTATACCAAACTGTCTACTGCTGGTTTGGAGGTTTTTTGAGCTATTCAGTTGGCCACTGATGCATAAATAATAAAGAACTAAATGGACAAATTTTCTGTTCTACTCTGGCAATTCCAATGTTCCTACACCAAATAATGTTTTTAGACATTTCTAAATTGACTGCTGTTTAAAAAATAAATAAATAAATAAAATTTTTTAAAAAAACCAACAAAACCACAAAAACTTAATAAATGCTTGTCACCTAATGCAGAGCACAGTAGCTGTCACTGATTCTCTACCTAATAGACTACAATTCCATTAAGCATCTATCTTGTATTTGCTACTCAGGAGAATGGCAGTCCCTCTGTAGCCTTCATAAAGATCTGTGCAATTTAATTTATTTTTGAAATTATCTCTTTTTAAGTAGAAAAAAGAAGACTACATGACCTCCAGATGTCCTTTGCAACTTAATTGATTTTTTGCTTCCATGATTTGCAATTGTATTCCAAGCAAATCATGACGCCATTGTCCAAGCTAGAAACAATCAAAAATAGACGAAGTGGAACTTTCTGATGAACCAGATCTAGACTATGGAACTCTGTTCCAGGAATAAAACTCGTAAGAAGGCTGACAATAATTGGAATCAAATGCAAAATCCATTTCCTTCTTTAGCTGCTCAAGGGTACCTCCTTCGTAAGTGTGAACACACACGTACATCAGCACGTACATCTGTTAGTCTTCGAGGGGATGTGTATCTCTTTTCCCAGCTGAGGGTTTTCAAAATCTGAGACAGTAAGTACTTGTATTCAGTCATCTAAGAGGCATTTGCCTCTCAGCATATAACGAGTTGTACATGTAGGGAAGTGAAATACTTGCTTTACTTGAATTGTAGACTCTTAAGTGAAAATATTACAGTTGTTCTGAACATATATAAAAACTTAATTTTCCAGAGGCCTTGGCTGTCTATTTACTTCCATATTTTTGTGAAAATACTCTCTTTTCTAGAATAGTATTTTTTCTCTTTTTGAATGCCGCGTGTGCATAGATCATGGAATGAAGTGTTTAAGAAATTCTATCATTTTGGTATTTAAAGTGGTATAGCTATAAATATATAGATCTACAACTTTGCACTTCAGCTGGTTAGATAAAATGTTTTCAATGATAACGTAAAAAAAAAAAAAAAGAATCTGCTTGGATTCCCCCCCCTTTTTTTTTTTAATGAAAAAACATATAGATAAGCAGAAAATAAGTACATTACCAGTACCCAGACAAAAAGGGATACATTGTTTTACATAGGAGTCTCAGTAACACATTATTGTAAACATTCTGGGTGTTAAAGCCAAAGCAAAAGCAAATTCTTTGACAATTTCCCTCTCTTTTCCTTCTGAGGATTGAGGAGCCCTCAGAGAATGACTGCTCTGTTGACTTTTGTGGAAATGGTTATCTATGAAAAGGAACCCTCTCAGCTCTGCAAATCTTATTCACTGTGAGTAGGAAAAAAGTCTGAAATCTCACTGGACACCACAGGAAGTTTTGCTTGATCACAGAAAGAAAAATCCAAATACATATTTCCAAATCCCATTTAGACCACAATTAAAACACTGATCCAAAATAATTCCATCAAGCTGACTCCCAAGTAGAAACGCTGCAAGCAAGGGCAATAAAATAATCAGGAAAGGTTCAGTGCCATGGTACAATATATCACTGGCTGTCAAGTTTGAGATTTTTAAGACCATTTAAATAAATGACATGAGAAATAAGAAGTTTGGCTTCAAGTCATATGTACTGTTAATGAGATTTTGGCAAATATAGTTGTAATATTTATTAAAATATCCTGACAAATGTTAATATTGTGGCCAATTAAGATTTCTAGAATTTTTTTGTGTTTTCTTATACTACAGATCTACCCCAACATGTGAACTAGAGCTGTACTGTGCATCACCATGCCATCTCCTATACATGACAGTTCAGTGAGCCGCCTGTCTGTTCTTGTAAAAGAGAGTAAGCACATACTTCTTGCATCCTCAGGCCATCTGAAAGTTTTTTAAAAGTGCACGCTCCAGTTCAGTAGCCATGTTAGCACTGTGGATGATAACTTGGGGCAGAAAAATATTTTGAGTACCCAGCTAATGTGAAAGTCTGCCCAAAACATGATCTGCAGAAATATAAAAATAAAGAGCAAACATGGACTTCAATCACAAATAGCAGGCAAATTATATTTTTATGGGTATCAAAGGATGCTAAGGCAGCAAAAGTATAATAAAGAATATTAAAGGAAAATACCAAGAGAACAATTAACAATTCATCTAAAGAGCTTTTTAAAAAAAAAAAAAAAAAGAAAAAAAAAGAAAAAAAAGAGAGAGAAAATGCAAGAATAATCCATGGAAATAATGACAATGGACTGAGATATGGACAGCAAGGGTCAGAACAGAGTGTATTTATTAGCCCTTATCAAAGAATCACCCTGAGAATAATTTTATTGTGCAGTAGCATATATAATATAGGAGAAGCCTGACTGCCCTACCCCCATAAATGGGCTGAACCATTACTTGGTTCTCATGACAGCAAACAAAAAGTATTGGATAGTGGTTCTGATATCTCATAATTCTCCATAAGACTCTCCCACAATTAATTTACTACTGAAGCTAGAGACAGCTTGAGCTGTTAAGGGTAACTGGGTTTTTTAAGTGACATTCCTAACACATAGCATGATTTGTCTGAATCAAAGAGTAATTCCTTCTTCTTTATTATTTTTTTAATAATTGCCAGTTTTACTGGAGCTTTATTATTATTATTATTATTATTATTATTATTATTATTATTATTATTATTCATACATATAAAATGCAACTCAAGAGTTCGCTTTGATCATTATTTATGACTGCTTGGAATTTCACAACAAGGATGCTATTAAGAAGAAAAAAGGGAAGAAATACTTTCATGTTTCTTGTTCTTAAACATTTTTAAGTGGAGATGTAGTTGGCAATTAATGTAAATGTAAAACAATGAACACCTCCTATTACCCTCCAAGGCTGCTACCTGTGGCATCACAGAAGTCACTCAATAGGAAGAAAGATTCCCAAGACAACCAGGATGCCAAGAGAAAGGAAAACACTACAGAAAGATTTAAATAATTCTTTCTCTTGCAGCTTGGGAACCATATGACAGAGTCATAGAATCACAGAAGGGCTGAGGCAGGAAGGCACCTCTTGAGATCCTGTAGTCCAACACCTCTGATCAAGCAGGGTCAGCCAGAGCAGGTTGATCAGGACTGTGTCCAGTCAGGTTTCAAGTATCTTCAAGGACAGAGACTCAACAACGTCTCTAGGAATCCATCCTCAAAGTAAAAGATTTATCTTAATTTTAAATGGTGTTTCCTATATTTCAGTTTGTGCCCATTGTCTCTTGCCCTGTCACTGGACACCTCTGAGAAAAGTCCATCTTCACCTACTTTCCTGTCCTCCATCATATATTTTTACACACTGATAAAATCCCCCAAAATTTCTTGGTTCCAGGCTGAATACTCCCAGCTCTTTCAGCCTCCCCTCATATATCAGATGCTCCAAGACCTTAATCATCCCTGTGGCCCTGTGCTGGACTCACCCCAGTACACCTCTGCCTCTCTCATACTGGGGAACCCAGCACTGGGCCCAGCACTCCAACCGTGTCTCTCCACGGCTGAGCAGAGGGAAGGATCACTTCCCTTGATCTGCTGGAAATGCTCTGCATAATGTAGCCCAGGAGGTTACTGGTCGTCTTTGCCGTGAGGGCTCATTGCTGGCTCCAGGTCAGCTTGGCATCCACCAAGACCCCCAGGGTCTTCTGTGCCGAGTTGTTTTCTTTGCCTCGGCTATAAGTTTCTAATTTCTTTCTTCTGGAAAGGAAACTTTGATGAAAACTTCGTGTATGATCCTTTATGATCTTTTCTGCCAACACAGATAGTCTTAAGTCAAAAACATATTTTTATTTCAGTAAGTAATCTGAGTCCAAAGCAGGCAATGACATGGAGGTACTACTCTTCATTTCCATATGCCTTCAATGGGTCTTGATCCCTTATATTTCTGCAAGTAGAGGGAATAATCCAGTCCTAAACCAGTTTTGAATTCTTTCTACAGGTTTTGGCTATGTTCTGGTGAGTTGCTAAATTAAACAAACAGGAAATCCTTAATAAAAGTATTTTTTAAAGTAATTTTTATTAATCCTTTATGTAATATTTTTCCCTTTCTAACTCTCTTTCCAACAAATATTGATCCTTCCCAACCCTCTGCCCTCTTTTTTCCTATGAAGTACAAGTCACCACACCAATATATACAGTACACTGATTTTTCTTGCTTGTCAAAAACATAACTGATGATTTCATCACTGTTATTGGCACAGTTGTTGCAAAAAAGGATTTCTTAGCTTGTTTTCCCTGACAATCTTGCTTCTTCTGCAGTAATGTAAATATTCTGCAGCATCATACTTTATCTGTGGCAACTGTGAGATTTTAAAATGTTCTTTTTATTTTCAAAGAATGTATCTAGAACTCAGAGGCTTCTACATATGAAGTTGTAAGAGAGATTTCTTATAATTTTTTTAAATATTGTTAAATGTTGGGTCTAAATTACAGGAGACATTGCCAGAAGGATGACCTGAGCTTAATTCTGAGTACCGATCTCATTTACTGTGCTTCCAGCTGTTCTGGGGCATAAATAAACCATCACTGTTGAACAGTCCAAGTTTAAAGAGCCTGAATATATGCATAGACATCATGTGTACCTGAAAACAGGAACTGAAACAACTGGACACTAGATCTTTGAGGTCCTTATTTTGCAAGTATTTCAGTAGAAAGAGATCTTTATGCTTTCACAGGGCCAGTCGGGCTCTGAGAAGGCTGAGGTCTGCTCACATAAAAAAGTCAGGAAAATTTAGGCCTTCATATATTTTAAAGTTTATTTCCCAGCTAGATTTTTCTCAGCTTTCCAGCTTGTTACACATAGCTCTATGGAATACATTTCCTTGTGTGATAAAATTCTCAAATACAACCCCTCCCAAACCAATATATTAAATTAATTATTCATGTAATTTAAAAAATGCATTCAAATTTTAACTCTGTTAAAGCTAGTGTAAAAATTTTCTTTCAATTTTTTTTTTCACTCATTGTTATTTAATTCTAGCTACACCTAAACAGAAGAAATTAATCATAAAAAGGCATAAGCAAATGCATTGCGAACTTATTATTTCAGTTACGTTTAATTTCAGAATGATTCTCACCAACATATCTATATACCGTTGGTTATTTGCTTCCCTATTATAAGTTAAATATCTTTCCGAGTTTTTCCTTGCCCAAAGAATTTTTAATGCCCTACAAGATGTACTGTGCCATAACTATTGTTCTTGACATACCACACTCTGTTAATGTGGGTAAAAAAAAAAGACATAAATAAATAATTGAATGGTTGAAATAAACTCTGGAAAATTATGTATCTCCAAAGCAAAATCCTATTTTATGTGTCTATGTACTATGGATAACATAGATTTGCTTAACAATACAAGATTCCCCCCCATTTTTAAGACAAATGTCATAACACCCTGACATTTGCCAACTCCAATGGTTATTTATTAGAAAGCATTCATTATTTACATTGAAAATCTGGACAAGAAAGCAATGAAAAAGGAGTTGCCTGTTCTACTTAAGGATCTTGGAAATTTATTTGAAATTTTTCCATAAAGACAATTGTTTAAAAAAAAATAAATTATGGAAGATATGTGCAGTATTGCAATCTGGCTTTGAAGTAAGTTGAAAGCTTGATGGATGCAGTTGCTGTCAAAAAACCCCACTGTCCATGGGTGTAAAGAGTTCATTCTCATCTGTAGTACCGTGCTTATTTCCTTACCTTACTAAAAGTCATAACATACATTGAGGGTTAATGAAGAACATATTAGAAAGACAGGAAGAAAAGCAGATGAGATAATGAATAAATTGGGATCATCCCATTTAGAAAAGACATAGGAGGGTGTTTATTTTTATAATACAGCATCTAGAGAAACCAAACAGAGCACTCTTATCTTTCAAAACTCATCAAATTTAAAACAAATGAAAGAAAATGTTGTGTAACTGACAAGGCTAACCTTTGAAACTGCTTGCTGTATCAAGATGCTAGAAGATGTCATGAGCTCAGAATATCTCAGTAAATGAGCAGATGTCTCCTCATGAATAAGAACTTCTGAATTTGTGGGTCTGAAATGAAATTAACAGGTAAGTGTTGGTATAAGCTACAGGGTTTAGATCACATGTCTTTATAAGTCTGGAGTTAAAACCCACATTCTTTTGAATTTTCTGTCATTGTTTAATTAATAATCTCTTCCTGAATTCACAACTGAACACTTCAATTGTGACCTTTCCTCCACACTGAGAACTGGAGATGTGGACACAGTTCTTTTATCACTTGGAGAAATCAATATATTCAAAATTAAATGTGTTCCCTTTCCCCCAATTTTATTTATGTAGATAAATAAAGACCCATTTCTAAGTTCTTCATGAAGTTTCTACTGACTGTTGACATCCCTCATATCAGCCATCATACCTCCTAGCTCACTTGTATCACATATAAGTCAACAATTACCCAGTTCCAATGAAAACTGGGACAGTGGTGTGGATCAGGGTGGTCGGATGGCTCTGAATCCCAGATACTCTAATCTGGGTAGTGCTTAAAATGTGCAGCACATTTAGCATCACGATGTGCAACTGCAACCCAAAGGTATCCATAAACTTTCTAATTTTCACTTTATGTCTAATTTTACATTCTATAGATAACTTTTCTTTCTTTGGTCTGGGTTTTTTTTATGTTTTTAGTCTTTGCTGTTAATGAAAGCATGGATGGCTGAACAAGTGTGATTTACATTTTGTTCTGAATGTCTCTGAAATTCATCATGATTCAAAGCACTTCAGGGAACAAGTTTCACAGTTACAGAACAGCAGCTGAGAAAGGTCTGTGTTTTGCAGACACAACCACTTTAAAAACAACTGCTCTTCAAATTCCCGCCATGTAGCAACCATTCTTTGCTGTTCCACGTGCTGAAATAACTTCTGCACACCTTGGCTAAGGCCAGCAAATCTTGTTGTTTCTTCTTCAGTGCTGCAGTAATAAAATATTCTTGAAGGTCCCTCCAATTAACTTAACTGGTATTGTGCTAAACCAGATATTAGCACTTGCATGATCTGGTAATACAGTTCATGGAGGAATAACTTTTACCTAAGAGATGGTAACAAATGGCTGGTGGGACTTCACTATGCAAAAGCAGGTGTTTACACCTGTCAGGCATGAAGGTGACAGTTCCGATGAGCTAAGGAAATGTGATTTATGAAACATTGTTTGGTAGCATCCAAGATATTCCCAGATTT
>VXBL01009766.1:458491-479405 GCA_013400195.1 Aramus guarauna
CCCCCCCAAACCAACAAAATAGCCTGCTCCACCCTATAAATCTGGGGTTTTTTACATATGTAGTAATACAACACTCAGAAGAGAAGGCTTCATTGGTTTTTACTAGTGTCTGGGGACACCAACTTAAAGTGGAAAAATGGACATCTTCCCAGATTGCAAAATCCTATTTCTTTTATCACACTACATAATACATGTTTCTTTAAGTTAGCAAATTTTTGTTAACATTAGAAAATGTTTTGCTTGTAGAATTTAATCTATTTTATGCTCATCCAGGAAATTCATAGGAGTGAGTACTTGTTCAGTCATTGCGTTTTAAGTTTTCTTTTCACTGCTTTGATACTGAGTTTGTTTTTGTTTTTCCTAAAGAGTATCTCTTTACAAGTGCTTGTAAGGGACTGTTTTCTAATAAGGAACATCCCCCAGAAGAGATGCCAGTATGTATATCTTACACACCATGGTGCAGTCACTTTCTAGAATCCTGCTTCTTTCTGCTTTTTGCATAGGGGATCCATGAAATTTGGAACTTAAATCAATGAGTTTGGCTACTGGATTAAGAGGAACTAATATTTTACTCCAGTTGTATACCAACATCTGAAACATATCCTGAGACTTCAGCTAACCATTGCTTTATCCTACCAGTTGATTTATTCAATTGCAAAATACATCTACTACCTTCTCCTTTTCACCCTTCAAAAAAAAAAAAAAAAAATTAGACAAAACCTAATGTTTTATTTGCAGTTTTAGCCTATGTAACTACTCTTCAAGTGAAGATGAGAATCAAAATATCTGCCTGAAAATAAACCTTGACTGGTGAGATATTCTAAAAGGCTGACTTAAGAATGGATGGTTGAGAAATATGTAGTTTTGTTTCATGCACTCCTATTCAAAATGGAGTTAGAGATATTTTTATCGTTTGCAGTGGCTCTAAATCATGAAATGTATGAAAGATAAAATCATAGAGGGAAAGCTTTAAAATCTTTTCTAAGAGGTTGAATAGCATTATTTTGACTGACTTCTTGTCTTGCAGCACAGTTCATGTATTTATTTAGGTAACTAATTATTTTTATGTATGGGATTTTATTGGATTGTTATGACCAGTTTATGTATGATTTGCCTTCCATGGCCTTATTTTTTAACAAGTATTTTGAGAACAAATACTGTATTTGTTTGCCCTTTCATTGACCTTTTCTTTGAGGCACCTTTCCCAAAGTGATTCATGTTTACTTACTGATTTTCTTCCAATTTAGTCCAGTAATCCCCCAGTTACTTTCAGCATATGCCATTTGATTCCAGCACAATTGAGTCAAGTTAATATGACATTTTGGGAAACATGTGTTTTAACTACACAGTAATTTGTGGCTGTCAGTTGAAAATCCATTATTGAAAGAGTAAGTAAACTTCTCTAGATGAAGAATTTGGATGATAACTGGTATTCATATTTTAAACAGTTTATACCAACTAATTAATGCCAGATGTTTTATTTGGGTTTTTTTGTGTGGTTTTTTTAGCACACAATTTTGTCTTATAAGGTAGTATACTTGATGAAGTGTATCCTGAGGTTTTACATGTCACAGGTCATTTGAATTTTATTTTTGATGTCTCTTGAAATTCAGAAATGGGGAGAGACTTGAGAGAAAACTTAAGGATATGCTAACGTATTCAAATATGAAGGCTCATTGGAGTCTGATAGACTAGATCCAGGCCTACTGCTATCTAATATATCTTATCACTTTTTGTTTTGACCTAATAAATTAGTCATGCCCTAATTCTGACCTAGTAATTATGTCCCATTCCCTTCCTTTTTTCTCCTTTGTGTATTTAAGTGCTTTCTAGTTTAGGTATTTGAGTAAAATTATTCAAATTTTGGCAACTAGTTTAAAACTCAGAGTAATTTTGACTATTAAATAAAGCATTCAGAGCATTATTTGCTGTTACCTCAAGAATCTGAGGATGTCCAGCTTCAGTAATATAATTCTGCATTCTGTCACAAAATCTTTTTATTACTTTTGTAGCTCAGTTTCTTTTAATACTGTGATTGTATGGATTTGGATATTTTTAAAGGATATCAGGAAAATGGAAAGAGTTAATTTAAAATAGCAATATACTCTTCAAATGTCTTGTGCTGTAACATCTTGAATGGAGTATCTTCAAAATACATGGCTAAATTTTTATATTACTTATCATTTGACTGATGACATCGTTAATTGGAGAAGACATTTTCTGATTTGCTCTGCTGTAGATGAGCTCAGAATCTACCTCTTAATTTATTGAATGAAAGCAATAAAAGTTAAAGGAATAAAAAGGAACATAAACAGGAAGAGTCAATTATCTGGCTACAGCTATTTGTGGGGACAGCTTATGATATTAAAATCTTTTTATACCGAGAGATCCATTTAATAGTTACTAAAAAATTATGTGGAAAGGAAACAAAGAGTACCCGTGCATACAGGAATCTACTTTTTCTAAAAAGTTGTTTAACAGGACCCCAAAGCCTTTGAATAACCTGCATTTGAGTAGCTCCATGGAAGCACTGTTGGTTGCACTAATACAGAGGCTGCCACACTGAGCAAAAATCAGTTGACTTCTGTGGGTTTTGGAGCTGTGGAGTATGTGAAAACATCTCTTAAGGAGGTAAACAGCTTTCACTTTTGAATTGACATTAGATGAGACAATACTATCCATTTATGCTGCTGTTATGATTTAGGAAGTTCTGATTAACAGAAGATTTCTCTCTTTGTATCCATGCATCAAAACCTAGATCACTAATGACATGACGTGGGAGTAGTGGCCTGAACTACAAATATAAACTAAGATCTAGTACAGAATGAGATCTTTATAATGTAGTTATTAAATATGAAAAAGACTATGAGCATTGTGGCCAAACTCTACTGATTCTAGTCAGAGGAAAATTTCCATTGACTAAAGTTTGTCTTTGCATGAGAAACAGGACCAGATCTTTAAAAGCAATTATTTTACTGTCTCAAGTTAATTTGGGAAGGAGGTAGATGGTGAAATGTATCAACTAAAAATTATGTGGTTTCTGCCTATTTAAGAAAACTATTACCATTTGAAAACCAAACCCAAGCACATTTTGAAATGTTTTACCTGTCTTCTACTCATTTTAAAAAATAAAAAAAGTAGTTCTTTGATTTCATCTGTTCTTTAATATGATGTACAAGGAGCACTGCAAATACGATGAAGAGATCAGTCTTTTAAAAATCTATTTGAATAAATAATTTTGGTAAGCCTGGAGATCTACTAACCAAAGTTCTCATTTACCACCGGTTTCTGTGATCTTAGTATAATCCTGTCTGAAATAGTCAGTTTGTGGATGGACAACATCCAGATAGACTTGGGAAGCAACATTAAGTACTGTTGGGGTCTAGTCAGCTTCTTCATTGGTCCTTCCTATCATTACTGAAATAAATTTCTTCTTATTCAAGTACTATATAAGTTCTTTCAAGAACTAGCTTTCCATAAAGACATGGACCTGTTAATTTATGTTTATTTATGATGTAGTGGCTCTTTCCCAGAAAAAATAAAGAAGACAGGAGTAGAATTGACTTTTTCTCTTTGTTCAGTTATATTTGTCCTGCCACCTAAATTTTTATTGTGACTTTAGAAGGATACACTGGGTTTTTTTAGTGTTCTAATTAGCTGAATAGTATTGCTAAACAGCAGACAAAGGTTGATGAATAACATCATAATTCAGCAAAATTCAAACTAATACATAATATACTTGTAGCATATGAATAATTTATTAGGATATGAATGAAAATGTCCCTTTTCAAAATGACCTTTCCAGTTAGGTAATATTAAACTGGTTAATTACATTGCAGTTGTAGCCTAGGTAACAATACTAGTTGTTTGACTTATTTGACTGGCTGTAAGCTGAAAATCATACTTGCAATTCATTTATGAAATTCATACAAGAAGTTACTGTGCTCATCACTTTGCCCAAGTGATGCCATTGGGAATGTACCATGAATTCAGTTTAAAACCAAAATCATTGCCATCAATTTTCTTACTACTAAAACACATTGCACCATATTCAGTCAAGCTGCAAGCAATTTCAAACCCATTAACTGCATAGACCTTTGTACCACAGCTGAATTTAACTTGTATCAAGTCAGCTCCATACTTAAAATAATAAAGTATTTAAAAAGAGAGAGACATAGAGCAGCGTATGGAGATCCTTGTGGCATGTGTCACAGATAGAAATAAACACATAAGGAGAGGTAATTCTGTCTCTTACTATGAATAGCTTTCTGTACTGATCACACAAAATGAATTTTCTTCTTTATTATAACAGGAAAGATGTAATCAGAACTGCAATGTTATTATGTCAATATTATGTCATTATGTTATCTTAATTAGTCAAAGCAAAATAAACTAAAGAACGAGGTTTTGGAGGAGAGGATAGAAAAGTGGGATGTGTTAACTGTTCTTCAGTATATTTAACAGGAATAACATAGTATAGCATTAGTTCTAAAGTTCTTGAACATCCCATTCTCATAAACTAACATGCTTACTGGATCAGAACAAAGATCAATGTACTCCAGTGACCTCAATCTGACAAAGACTCAAGGCAAGAGTTGTAAAGAAACAGGTTAAGTACAGAGCACAAACAGTGTGATACTTCTGTCAGTGCACCCAACATTCAGGGGTATGTCAGGTTATACCTATGTGATCTTTCTTAATAATCTTGGCAGGTCTTTGTTGCATGAATTTGTTCTTAAACCTGTTGATACTTTGATCTACTTAGTACACTGTGTCAACAACTTAAATGAGGAAAAAATGATGAAAGAAGCCTGAAAAAAATAATGTTCAATCCCTTAGTTGCTGTGTTGAGTAAGGAATTTGTATTACTCCATTACTTGCAACTCTTCCATGACATTCATAATTCTATGTACTGTAGAGAAGGTGCCCATCTCTTGTGTGAGGGGATCGGAACTACATGTTATATGCATGGACTTTCCAGGGATTTAATCACATTTTTTGTTTTGTTTGGTATTTCTTTCCTTTTTTTTTCTTTGCATTTTATTTATTTTCCTAATGGTTATCTTAATTTAACAAACGGTAATGTGAAGTACTTGAATTTTAAGCTGATCTACATCAGGCCAATTGTAAAAAACCCTCCTGGTTCATAAGTATCTTTTTCTCTGTAATCAGTGTTGCAAGTTCTGCCTTGCAAGGGGGTGGGGGCTAAAAGTGTTTGAGCAGTTACCCTGGTAAAGTGAATGCTAAGAGAGATTTGATTGCTAGGAAGATGACTCCCAGGGATGAACACAGAGAGTACAGAGATACTTGAAAGGAAAGCATGATATATGAGTAAGTGGATATAAACCAGTTACAAAAAAACCTCTTCAGGATGAAAATTAATTTCTGGCCAAAAAAGCAGTGACTCTGGAGCATTATAAGAGCAAGAGGGAAGAAGTATGATTATTCTTAAGATGGTTCTTTATTAATTTACGAAAGGATTATTTTTAATGGGTCCCCAGAATGTCCCAGGAGATCACTTCAAATGATGTGCTTCTAAGGCATTCTTCATATAAATGTTCTCAAGATATAGGGGGAAAATAATTTTCAAATTGCTGAGTGATTCTTTCTGGAAAATATAATTGTAAGAGTGTTTCTTATCCATTAGTAGGTGTTACTCAGCAGATATTACTATGTACTGCAATAAGAATTACCAGAGTTTCTTTGGTACCTGTTGCAAATTTTGCCGGTGTCACTAGATATTGTCTGTACATTTAGAAAATAATAATACAAAATTGTTCTCTACAGTTGTTTCTGGGAAAACATGAAAAAAATCAGATCCTTGAGTGTCAAAAACTTTTCTCCATTGTTTTAATGTCTGAAATTTTTTTCTCACATCTCTTTAACAGTGAAAGAAAGCTGTTCAAAAATACAGCCTTAAAAGATTTATTTGTGCGTATATAACACTAATAGAGAATTACAAAGATAAAATAGTGCAACACTGAAACATTGTGGTTTCTGTTAATAACCTGAATGATTTTGTATAAGACGTTCATCTTTCACAATATAAGGTTTGCTTTTGTTGCTTTCTGTTTGCTTTCTGTTCTGGAATTCTAATTTTATAAGTCTTACTTGGGATTTGAAATTCAAGGTGAATTATACCTAACTGGGCATTGCCATCAGTAATACATAATGCAATAATTCATGTACTCCTGTGCTTTCTGTGTTTAGGGAATAATACCTTAACTTTAGATGTATGAAAAAACAACTGCTGACTTCTTCCAGTGAAGACTCTCTAGGTATAATATGAATGCTACATCTATCTCTAGCCGATATAGCTTATTTTAAGAAAATCATGTTATGCGAGATGAGTTCTGCTGACAGAATTGTGCACACCCTGCAGCCATGTAACTCCCACTGAAGTCAATGGGAGACTTGTGTGCCAAGAGTACTGTTTCGGGGGTTGTACTGATTGCAGCTTTCAGGGTTTGATTGAAGCTTTCAGGAGTTGTATAACTCCCATGTGAGTATGTGGGAATTTTGATTGAGTAAAGAATAGAAAATCAAGCTCTAACTTTATGTATATCTAAGTAGTGGGCATGTTTATAAAGTAGTGCTGAAAAAGTGTGGGGCTAATCCAACAGCACAGAAGAAGGAACTGAAGGGGGGATGTTCTGGTGTGCCAGGTTCTATTCAAGATAATGCATAAGACAAAAAGGATAGTTTTCTCTTTAATAATAAAACCAAAGACATACTGTAAGTACTGTAAGCTACTGATTTCACTTTTTGCCTCTGGGAACATAGGAGAAAGTTGAGCTTTGGCAAATAATCATTGCATGTCACGAGGTTGTTGCAGCCCAGGTCATAGCTATGTTGGAGAATTTACCATTCAGTATAAAAATTCATCATTCAGTTTTATTTGTGTGTTTGAGAGTTTTGATTTACTTGTTTGTTTTGCTCTGTGGCTTTGTGACACTAGTCAAAATTGTTCCTTAGACGTTCAGTATTCAGGTCGTGCCTGTAGGTCTTCAAGCATACTGTCTGAGTGATCAGATGTTAAATGGGTTTGTGCCAGTTTATGGCAGTTCCACACATTGGGTTCAACAGCTTTTAGCATTTAGTTGAAATAATCCTTCCCTGCACCTTTGCATTACACTTCTGTGAATGTCTTTGGAGTATACAACCTGTATGCTTACAGAATTTATGTTGCTGGGTTTGAGAACTTTTTCATAGATGATGTTTCTTATACAGTTCTCCTAAACTCATGGTAGACTTATTCCAATTCTACCATTCTTAGAAATTTACAGACGTTTTTCTAATGTCATGATAGTGGATTTCAATTATAAGTGCATGATTTTCTTACACACTCCTCATTTTAAAATTAATTTTGATCTTACATTCACTTTTGCTGTATAATTTGCAAACATTAGTACAAATCAAAGGATTCCTAGATATGCTCTAAAACCTCAGGAATCACACCTGCTTTATTCTCTGCAGCTCTTTACATGCCACACTGACAGCTGGGTTGGTTTTTTTGGTGTGAGGTTTTTTTTGTTGTTGTTGTTGAATTGTGATTAGTGAACGTTACTGTTGCTTTAATGCACCTTAAATGTGTTTGTGACTATTTTCCAGACTATGAAGCCCACTGAACACTGTCCTGAAAGGCTTCCAGATAGTTTACGTTTACTTAGCCCTGCAGAAAACCTCTTTCTGTCCATAACCACACTGAATCTATTACATGTGGCCTGCAGGTATTAAAGAAGTAACTTCTCTATCTGTCAACCTGTAGAACAATCTGCTTCTGCAGTGATGTTCTATTTTTACCTATGAAAATGGCATAATGAATTTCGTAACTACATTTGTGCACATCTGATGAGAAAAATCGGGGGGGGGGGGGGGGGAGAAAAGGGAAAACTCCAGCAGCAGGAAGGAAGGAGCACCTAATGTTTATTATAGGTGCATGTTTTCCTCAAAGAAGTGACACTCTACCTGGTTGTTGTTGTGTTTGGGTTTTGTTGTTGTTGTTTTGTTTGCTTTTGTTTTCTGGTCTGTAACTTTTTTTGGGGGGGGATGGAGCGTCAAAAAATAAAATTTGGGGGTTTTTTGGGGTGGATGGATTGTCAAAAAATAAAATTCTGTTTTCATAGTCCACGTGTGTTTTAAAGCATCGCACAGTTTCACATAATGGTTCTGAAAGATTTTATTCTTAAGACTGGAAGACAAGTCTTACTTAGAGATATCTTCTGCATGACAGGCCTTTTGTGTTCAGTGCCGAGTTCTGTTTTTTGTCATAAGAACACTGAAGACTGAACAAAGGTCAATTGGACTGTTTCCTAGAGATAGAGTGAACACTTGTAAGAGCCATGTTTGTAGAAATCATGACACACTTTTGTCATTTTCTGTTAACATCTGATTCTATTCTTTTTACCCAGTGTAGACTCTTAGGAAACCTTGATCACTTCTCTATTGCAAATAAGCTATCATGAAGTTTTATAATATTGAGAAGAGGTAATCTAGGCATTCTCACAGATGTTCATTAGTTTCATAAAAACCTAAAATAGCTCTGCTACTCATATTTCCATTTGAACTGTAGCAATATCTGTAAATATGTGTTCCAAGTTTATTTTGCTTGAATTATCACATAAGTTTAAAAAGTAAAACTTAAAGTTCTGTTACCTGAGGTTTTTCTGAAATTCAATCCTAAAAATAGCTGCATATGTCTACGACAAATAATTACTAAGCCAGCAAAAAATGAGAATATAAGCTCTTAAAGCTGTTGTTAAGGGAAAAGATGTACAGGGAAGCAAAACCTACTTTTCATAGTAAACATCTTTATACAAAACAAACATTTGTATTATCAGTCTGAGTTTAATTGTTCATGAAGTGTCTTTGTGTAAGGCTTAATTCTTAACTGCATTAAAAATTGTTTTGGTTTTTTAGTCTTTATGCTATAAAATACTTTTGGGGTCCTGCTGTCTTACGATAGTAAAATGAGTGGAAACAGTTAACCTCCTCAAAGATTCATTGAGTTAACGCTGAGCTTTGCCCTACATCCGTTTGGCAGAATTTCTCTCCTCTAGCAGCGTTACCATTCGCTTGCATTGTGCAATGTAACTGCATCATCTAAACAGAATTTTTGAGGTATGATGTTGGGGAGGTAAATATTGTTCTGTTAAAACTTTTGGTTCCAACTTCTTACATTTGGTAATGCAAATGGTCAGTTTACAACCTGGCAATAAAAAGGAGTGATTCAACTGAAAAATTAAGTACATTATTTGCTGGTACTCACAAGCAACAAGTCAAACACTTTTTTATTACCAGAGTACAGTATCTGTCATCTTAAAAAGTACATGGTCTGTCCATTCAATGTCATATATGATGATATTCACAGCATGAAATCTATTATCATAAATGACATAAATGGCATCTTTGTAGCCTGAAGAGAGAAACCAAAGAAGGCTAAATGAGGATGGAGACTTTGTTTTTTACTTTAGAAATAGGTTCTGCAGATCAGAGGAGTGAAGGCCACTTTCTTTTTTTCTATAAGATTCTCTACTAAATAACATGTTTTCCGTAATTATCTGTTCAGTATTATCATGAAGTCTAAAATTGCTCATGTATACTTGTCTTTGGAACATGTATGACACCCAGTATCAATATATATTGAAGAATTCTTCAATATATTGAAATGTACTAATCCTCACAACACCTCCAGGCTCACCTTTGCAAAAGTAGGGAATTAAGTTAGCAGGTATGTCCCCTTGTTCTCTTCTAGGCAGATGCAAGTTTTCCTTACACAGGCTCCCAGTTAACTGAACACAAACTAGCTCCAAATCAAAACCTGAAACTGCCATTCCTGTGACAGTGCTTGAACAAACTGTCGTTACGGCTTATTAACATTAGCACAGTGTTGTGGTAATTACAGATGCGCAAATTGCCATTACGTTGCATCTGGCCAACTCAGAGCATGCATCTGCCTGCCAAAGATTTTGTGTACATGCCCACAGCAAGATAAAGACAGGACGGTGCAAAGATCCTCAAGTTGAAAACTTAAACCAGTGAATCTAAATGGCATAGTATTGTTCTTATGGCACAGAATGCCCACCTCTGTCAGGAACAGAGCTGGAGTAGGACTTCTGACTCTAGTTTCATTTGCCGTAGGTGACCATGTTGACATATGTGTATTGTTTCCAGACTTAAGCTGAGTTAAGGCGTCTCTGCATCATGCTTATTCATGTTTCTGCTGCTGATGTCATAGGCACAGTTAGCTTGGCCCACAGCTGTGCATATATGACTTAAGTAGAGGAGATGTCACACAGAGCAATAAATTTGATTGGACTCCTGAGTCTTTAGGGTGGTACCCTAAAATTTGAACCACCTTTTCAGACCCTCGATTGTTGTTCCATAAATTCTAAGAAGCTATCCTGACCTCTATCCTAATTTTACTAGGAGCACTCGATGTCGCACATTGTTCTGAGAGTGCCCATGCAGTTTATATTCAGGAAGTAACAGTCAAACAGTATCCTTCTGGAAGACAGGCCAGTACCACATTCAAAGTGGTATAACTGAGAGGACATGAGCTACTGGTGAGAAAGGAAATCCCAGCTACATTAAATCAGCAATACTTGAAAAATGTTTTAAATTTAAGTCATTACTTTATCTTCAATAAAACTGTATACTTTTGTTCTTCATACAAATAAAATCAGAGGTAGATCTGACAGACAGAATACTAACCATTTCTAGACGATATAATAGATATCCATTTAAACAGAGAAGAACGATTTCATGAAGAAGTATGAAAGATTATAGTTTTCCTGTTAGAATATTGCTAGCAGGCAGGAAACTGGAGTTCTCCCATTATGAAGCTTTGACTTAATACGAATACCTTCATTTGTGCCTCAGGAAATTTACCTGGTAATATTGTCCAAGGTATGCTCTGAATCAAGTAATTCAGGCACCAGAAGGAAAAGGGGGATATTGCTGTTGCATTTTAGCCAGTAATCCTTACTCAATATGTTGGATTTTGGTTTAGTTCTGTCTTAGTCTGTGAAACAGAATTACTTGAAGTCTACTGCCTTGGTTTTGCTAAAATTTGTTTCTCTTTTTGCATTAAAGCCAGGATGTGAATGTGAAGTATTTATTTACAAATGAGAGAAGTCATACCCTTATGGAAATTTTTTCCTTAATTGTACCAAGAGTCTCCATTTTATTGGTGTGAAATAAAACAAAGAAACTTGATCAAGGTCAGACAAAGTCCTTTGAATCCAGAATTGAACCAGCTATCCTGATTTCATTCCAGTGCTTTAACAGTCACCCTGCTTTTATTTTACAAGATATGGAGTCAAAACTGACATGAAAATATGCAGTGATTGTAAATAGATTTCACTGTTGTTCTTTAGGGATGTGCATGCTGATTCCAGCAGCTCTGTCTTAAACAGGCTTTATCTGAGGCTGGAGTGTTTGGTGGGTGTGACTATTTGGCATTCCTTTAGGATCCTAAGGAGTAGCCTCAGAAATCCTCATTTAAATCTGCAGATTAGCAAGTGGAATGCTCAGTGTGGGTTTTTTAAGAAGGAAACAAACTGGAAATGTGCTTTTTTTGTGACTCTTTTTGGGAGAGGAGGAGAACAACACACACACACACACACACCCAACACAAAACCAAAAAACACCCTATAGACTCTAAGATCTGTATTGGGTTTGTTTTGGTTTATGTTCCCCACTTGCTATTCTGACACTGCATCAGAAATTACTTTTTGTTTTAGTTTTAAAATAATAGCTGTCTTCATTTATGTCTTTGAAGAATGAAAGTGAAAAACCAAATTGTTTTCTTTCTGTGGTGAAACAGGCTGTTTTGTTGTTCAAGGCTGGTTGTGAACATTGGACTGGTAAGACTTTAAATAGATGAAACCGTGTGAGAATCATGCTGTTGATATTGATAGGCTCAGAATCTGACCAAGCTTTTTTCTTCTTTCTTGCAAACTCCATTTACAAAAATTGCCAGACTAGATACCTGTAGTCTTGGGTTTGTGTATCTATTTTTGGAATGAAGATAAATCTAGTCTTGTCTTCCTGACTTCTGTTTCCTTTTATTTAGAACTGGTATAGTGTTACATAGCTGTCTTTGATTCTCAAACACATTGAAATACTAGTATAAACATGTGACATAAATTACTAGTAATTAATATTTTCAAATATAGAAATAGCAAAATAAGGATACAAATTCCATCATCTGTTAACATAAAAATAGGCAATAATGTTATTTGTACTAGTGTTTTGAGCAAGCATTTTACAGGGCACCAAATGCTGGTACAACCTCTGTAGATTCCTTAATCCACACAGTAAAAATGGAGAGGGCTCTGAAATGCTGTTTGGAACACACAGTCCCTGATCCTCTAGCATAAGTAAGAGAACAGAGTAATTAGAGGGGCAAAATTTGTGTGTTCCCTGCTTTGTTTATACACATACGAGGTTATCTATTGCTGCAAATTGGATTAGCTGTATAAACAGCAGCATAATTTATTTAAAGTCAGGTCTCAAAGACTTGGAAAAAATAGTGGAAGAACAAGAAGGGGATTGTAAAAAAACACGTGCGGAGAGTGCAGCTGTACTCGTGTAAAGGTAACTCATGTAACTCGTGTATAACTGGATATATTTTACTACAGCAGAACTTCTATGTTTTAACCATTGGCAATGTAGAGAGAGAGCTTGAGACTCAACTTTTCAGCAGAAGCTTTAAACCTATATGTAAGGGCTGTTGAAACGACATATTTTAAACCAATTGCATTTCATAAATTCATAAAATCAATCACCACCTCCTTCTGAGTAACTATGAATATTCATACTTACATTTCTTCCCCAGATGACTTAGAGAAATGATGATGTGCCTTCCAAATGAGAGGAGATATATATATACACACACACATAGTTGTTTCTTTGAAGTCAACAACATAACTTCTATTTAACTTTTGTAGTGCTTGGATTCTGTTCGGTGTACTCACACTTAGGTACTGAAAGGAATGTTTTGAGAAGTTTCCCTACCTGCAGCCGTGGTGGTAGCATGACTGGCTCTGTAGAGGTCCATTAGTGGTCTGAGATGTACTGCTCCTCCCCTGTGTTCCACAGGGCTAAAAAGAACAAGGTGGTTTTGCTTTCCTGTAGGGGCTACTGCAATGAAGAAAAGTGTAACATATAGTAAGCCAAACGAGTTAGATTATGACTTCTATTGATAGCATTTACCACCAGAGTAACTCTATGCAGAAAGGTAGTGCAACTTGATTGGAGTTATAGGAACATTTTTCTCCTTTAAGTTTTGAGAATATTTTTAATTTCACTATTCAATTGGATCTTTAATATATATTTTTTTTTTAATTTCTCTGGTATTTAATCAGCATCTTCTCCAATGGGATTCATTATATTTTTTTGAAACATAAAAATTTTAAAGGCTTATAAGTTTGTGTATCACTTAAGTGCTTCTTGAAAATGATGTGGATATCTTAATAAAAAGTATCCTTTTTGTTACATAGATGAAAATAGTTTTGTTTTTTTCCTCATCCTTAAATAAGCTGCTTGACAATAATAGCTATAATTTTATTAAAAGTTATGATTTGTTGCATGTAATGTGTACCTTGATTTTTCTACTCTTGAGTGATTTTTACAGACCAAATCTGTCACTTTGGTAAACGAGATGTTTTATTTAATCTCCAGTCTTTAATGCAGCCTTCTAAAAGAGGGATCTCTTTGAGTGCAAAGTTTGTTGTCATGTTGCTAGTGTGTGTTTCTGACCAGAATGCAAAGTAGCTTTAATCCATACATTCTTTTTTTCCTGTACTGGGATAACTGCCAAATCTATGTCAGCGATTAACTTCTGAATGTGTCAGCTGTAACAAATACAGTTCATTGTTTCTTGACTAGTTAACAGCTAGTTAAAAGGCAGGAACAACTCGAATGAAAGGGAAGTACTGTACATCTTGTATCTAAAATATTCAGGCTGTTAAAACTACTGAGAGGAGGAAAAAAAAAAATCAGTTCTAGGAGGGATTTTATGTAGACAAAATCACTTAGCTGATTCTTCAAATCAAAACATGCCAGATTACTGATGAAGTTATCTGATGAGATTATGGTCAGTTACAGGTCATTTTCAATAAAGGGTTATATTATTAGATATTTAAGCCTCTATTTCACTCTTGTAAAAAAGCAGAACAACAATGACCCCTCAAAAAGCCCTAGAAGAAACCTCTCTTGAACTGTTAGAATAATGTCCGAGATGCTGGCTAGAAAAAATATCACTAGAAAGAAAAATGTCTTAACTTATTTAGGGAACCTGAGAATACAAAAACTATCATCTAGAGCAAAGTGCAAAGTCACAGTTTAGAGGGGTGAATTAATGATAATCTTCTTCCTCACAGACAGATATTTTTCAAATTTATCTTTTTTGTTTGCAGACTGTTTGAACCAAGTCACAACAATTTTATGTTCATGTTTTGCCTATGTTTTTTTTGGCAAACTTTGCTCTGCAAGTAAAATATGAACAGTTTGCTATAAACAGTTTAAACCCACAGTGTATTTAACAAGTTCTTTAAGCTTTCTGTAGAACTTCTTTTTCCCTAAATATTAGATCAACTATCCCAGCAGAAAAGTTTTGTAATGCAAACTGCAATTTTAGTGTATGTAAGGCTTCTTTTTTTTCTATGTTTTGATCTTAAAAGGTGTATTTTTGTATATTCTGTCTTATTGAGCTTGACAGGAAAATACTGGTAATAAATGAAGATAAAAGAGGCTGTTGTAACACATGTCATATTCAATATCTTGCATAAGAGAGCAGATTCAGGTTTTTTCTCACAATGACAAGTGCTAGAACTTTGCAGAGATGCAGAATTATTTTGTTTACTAGCTCATTTGAGCCCTGTTATTTTCAAGTTGCAGTTAGTGAAAGGTTTGAATGTCCTATTACGTAGAGCAAAGACAGAGGAGGCCATGCAATGAAATGTCAGTAATCTAACAAGAGGAGAAAATTTATAGTTTTGTATATAAAAGGAACAATGGAAAAACCCATCAGGAAAACACAAATTTGGATCACACTGGATCTGCTTTGAGTTAGAAGAGGAACTTTAGCTATTGACAGCAAACTGTTCTGCTGGGTGAATTTTTTAAATGCAAGGAAACTTGTGGACAAATCTATCACTTAACATTTTAAAATAAAAGTTATGTATTTTAAGGAAGTAAGGAGGGGGGAGGGTGGTCTTTGCATAACTAGAAATCATAGACTTTCTGTATAGATTCGTGGAACAGAATGTTACTTCTCAACTCATTGACAGTTGTGCAGCCTATGCAGTAAGTAGTATTTACACCTAATGTATAGATTGTGAATCTACAATCCCAGTCCTTCAGCACTTATTCCTTCTGCTCTGTGCCACCCCCACCTTCATTCCTCTAGTTTCCTTCCTACAGAGAAATACATTTAAAAAGGGACTCCAGACAGTGATTTCCCTGATATGAGTCAGAACTTTTATATTTGTATGATGGTGGTTGTGAGTCACAACCAGGATTTGTTTGTTTACCTTCAACTTACTCAGTGTGCATGGTGGAAGACAGCAGTGGCACTCCTTTCTCCTGTTACACTTTCTCTTTTTCCTTCTCCCTTCTTATGGTGGATGTTCTGTGATTCTTAGGAGGCAAACCATTTTGAGATACATAAATCAAGAAATACAGGAATTGACACATCATATACAAACTATCTTCAACTCAAGTTACACACAACTCAGTTGCTCCTGAAATCCCAACCACCATCATCATTTGCTACTGCTAATTTTTATAACTCTTCTTGAGCATGCTGGTGACTGTGGAACATGTTCTGAGGTATTCCATGCATTCTTGAATCCGGGATCTTTGAAATTAATTATGGCACTGCCAAGATTTTGTAAGGGAGGGGAGTGAGCTATTAAAAAAGGGCAAAGAGAAACTGAATGGTGGGGCTAATAAGATTTCTGCATTGTAAACGGAAGCCTAAATGAATGAGCAGGTAGTCTGTATCTCATAATCTTGAAACTGAAGATTCAGTGGCAAAAGCTGTACCTTTTCTTTAAAAGGTAGATGTCTGACCAAGACAGGCTTGCTGCCCTAACACAAATAGTGTGCAAGGCTGTATATATGTGTGTATGTAAATATCTATATCTAAAATAGTTTTCAAATATAAATAATTTTATTTATGTGGTTATGTCATTGTCCTAGATTCCAATGAAATCTGTTCTTTTAATAAGTATACAAGTATGGTAATCTGTTTTCATGAATAAGTGTTCCTACAAGGTGAGAAAGAAGACATCAGGGCATGAGAGAAAATGGGCTTGTTTACTTTAAAGTGGAGAGGGGATTGTTTGGAGTCTCTAAAAATCCCATAGTGGTAAGTGGAAGGAAAGAGAATTATTCTTTATTTAAGTTAAAGTATGTGCTTGGTGCGAGAACAAATGGGTTTGAACTGATTGAACAATTTTAGTCTGAAAATGTAAAGATTGCTTCTATCCATAAGTGCAAAGAAAATGTGGAACAGCCTTCAAAATAATGGTTGTATAAAACTAAGTGACTTCAAAGAAAGAGGTCAAGATGTTTGAGGGGGATGTTGTAATGCAGTGTCTACAGTAGGGCACTAGAATCTTTTACCCAAAACCTGCTGTTCTCCTGCATTCTTGATTGAGTTCTTTTTGGAATTGAACCCTGAAATTTCTCCTTTGTTTTGTGTTTCACAAATAAAAAGTAGATTGAAATGAACTACTTAATTATGTAATGAGTTAATAATTTAAATAATCTATACTAATTATAGCACATTTGTTCAGGATTTTTTTCTAGAATTTCAGATGTGCAAAATCTATGCAATGACTTACCATGCAATGAGAGTGAATTCAGTTTTCACTCATTTCATGTTCTCATTATGAATTAGTGATGATTAAGTAAAAAAATAGGTAGTATTTCACTATAGTGCCTTTAAGGTATGCCTATAGAGTTAACTCTTGTACACCAAAAGAAATGCTTGGTAAGTGCTTTGACTTCACAAAATAAATAGCACTTCATAAACAATGGAAATAGTAGAAATGATGACCATTAGAAACACAAAAGCATAAATTTTCCATGGAACTGACAAAAACTGTTCTGAATATCTTTAAAGAAGAATCTGATATTTGGAGAATTCATAGCCAAGTAAGCTTCACCAAGCTGTAACTGAAAACAAGATCAGATGGTCAGTATTTGTGTACCGTGCAGAGATGATCTGAGAAAGTTACTCCTCTTGAAGAGCATGAATTTTACTTGTGATTTTTTGTGTATGTTTTTAGACAAAGGTGCTAGAGAATCTGCAAAGAAATATTCAGAATTGCTGATTCCATTCATTAGTCATAAGACAATTATAAAATATAAATTAACTTGACACTGTCAGGTTATTATAGGTGAAAGAATAGAAAAAAAAGCTGATTCTTTCTTTTGACATATTTTCAGTGTTCTCATAGAGGACATCGGAATAGATGCCCTCCAATTTACAGGAATTATATGAATAAAGTTTATAATACAATGCAATAGAAAAATGCATTAATTAAAAAGACCATCATAGAGGACTCAAAGTTTAGATACAGGTACCTTTTTTTTTTTAATGTGAGAAGATAATTTCCTGGAGTATAAGAACTTTGCAGCAAGTACTTGGCTTTTTTCATATTAGGTGTATGTATAACTAACTGATTCTAACAATTTGTATTGGAAGAACAGGATATAATTGCCTGAAGTCAGACCTCCACATTTGACACATCATATCACAAGTTCCTGGCAAATTTCTGCATTATCCCTGTGATATTTTCATTATTTTCTTCAATTTTGCTTTTTTTTTCCTGGCCTTCCTAGACAGCACTGAAGGCTGGAGCCCCAGAAGACAGAGGGGGTCTCATAAATGTGCTCTATTTATAGTTTCTATTAATGCTATAAAAGTAACTTTGCCTAAGAAGAAAAGAGTCATAGTGCCAGCAAGTAACTTACATTCAATGTGTCAATGTTTAGTTCCATATACTCCTTTAGAAAAAAGTTAGTCTGGAACACTTCATATCTTCTCTTATGAAACAGCATTTACCTTGGCAGCATGTAGTGTCCAAATTTTGTAACACAAAAAACATTTCCTTCTTTCATTTATAGGTAGTCTACTCATGCAGATCAAAGATGTTTAAGCTTTAATTTAAATTTGCATTGCTCTATCATTTTTACTTCAAGTTAAAAATGTGAAAAATAAATCATGCAATATTGGTCACATTTTTCTAGTCAGATATATCTGATTTGTATCACTAATCAATGGAGGAAAGAAATTTATGCCACTATTAACATTAAGTTCATATGATTTGGAAGTATCTCAAACTATCTGTATATATATGAAAGTACATAACTTATTTGTAGCTATAGTTTGTGGCAAACATCATTTTCCAGTCTTTTTTTTTTTTCTGATTCTGTTGTATCTTGTTTACCACCTATAATTGCTTGAATGACTTTTTGCTTGACCATTAACTTTGTACCTTAGCATACTGTAAGAAATAACAGATGAGAGTTTGTTAGATGAGTTTTTGCAAGTTTAGAAGAGGCTAATTTGTTACTGCTGCCATATAGCTACTCTTAATGTTGCAACCTTGTATACTTACTATTCTAGTATTTAAAACAGACCGAGTGTTCTCAAGTTTTGGGAAATGTCTGGTTTCTAGTTCTGGTTCATATTGAAACACCTTTCCTGGCTCACATTAAATCATCAAATGGCATCATAACTCCTATTTAATACCTCCTTAATCAATACATGTCATCAATGATTCCTTATTAGATCTAAATCTTTAGCTTTTTGCAAAATACTATCCACAGGATTTTCATCTGTATTTTCTAAACAAGCTAAGGTGAGTTTAATTCAAGGAGACACTTCTAATTTAGAAATAATGTGCTGCTTTTAAAAACACCTCTGAAACACATAATCTTCCCTTTGATAGTTTCGACTTCATTTTATGACATATTAAAACTTGTGTCTAAGGAATACAGTGCAAATATTTTAAGTTAATTCATTTTTGCTTATTCTCTACTTGCAATGTCATAATTCTATGATTTATAAAAAGGTAACCAAGTATAATATAAAACCCATAATATTTCTTGTGATATCAATATATTTTTATATTGTGGTCTCTGTCCAGGGAGGAAATTCTGTATCTACAAATTAAAGCAAAAAAAAAAGCTCTCAGATACTTTCTATGAAAATATTAATTAAAAAGAGGCATGTAGATGGGTGCTTTCAAGAGCAATTACATATGAAGATGACACTATTTCTCTTTTTATGTCATGAAGGACTAAACCAAATCAAAAGCTTAATGAAGACATCCTAAATAAGAAGAAAATACTAATGCCCAATTCTAGTTTTTCTGTAATGAGAGCAAGACTAAACATTTGAAAAACTATAAGTCCATAGCTAGACATGTAAAATTAACAAACACTTTTCATATGGGAAATTATCTCTATCTTTACTTTGCTATGCAAATTGTTGTAAAGCTAAATTTGGGGTTTGCTTTTAATTTTGCTTTGAAATGGAGCTGATGGTGAACTTCACCAACCTAACTCATAATACTCCTGATAGCAGATCTTTTCTACTGGTGTCTGCCCTTGGAAAAGGGGGAAGTTCACAAAGATGATGTGTTCTACATAGTGCAGTACCTTTGGCTGGAAATCTCTAGAAGGCCAAATGCTGATGTGGTGTCTGTCTAGTTTCTCAGCCACCTTTTGCCTTTTCTTCCTTGTCTTTATTACCTACTTCCAGCAAAATCGTAATGATGAAAGAATTGATTGTTCTTCCTTCCTGTTTCCTAAAGCAGGGAAGTGCGTATGAGTGGATTGAGTTGCTAGAGTAGATTACAAAAAGGGTCGGGTGACTCTACTACATCATTCAAATGTGGTGTTTGCCTATGTTTTTCTAAAACTGTGTTGCCCTCAAAGTACATATTGCATTGTGAAGCTACACAGTGCAAGTGGCATGACAGACCTTGGGCAAAACAATGTAACACTGTAATCTGTCTCTGAAGAGAGCAATCATGTATTGTCTTGGACAATTGGGGTTTTTTACTACTATCATGTAAAACACACAGTTGTCTGGTTTCTGTTCAGTATGTTAGAGACACAGCAGTTCTGTCTAACTGGTCTCGTGACTCAAGTGCCTCAAATTACTTTCTCTTTTCTTCCCATTAACAGGTCATTCACATACACACACACACTCCTTGCATTTGAATTGGTTCTCCAGTTTGACTGCTGCTGAGCATCAATAATAAATTTCTGAATTTTTGCGATCAAATCTGGGAAGATTTTCAGAAANCAAAACACTTTTGAACAGAGATAATCAGAAGCTGAAAACTTGTAGCAAATAATGTTTTACTGATTGAAAAGCTTTTAAATTTGTTAATATTACTTATCACCTGTTATATTTATAAACATTGAATCAAATGCGATCAATAATTTTTTTTTATTTTTGTCTTTTAAAAATAGACCTCTACTTCCCTTTGAAAAGGAAAAGTAAGCCTCTTTATTGTTGTATTTAGGTGGTAGCATACATTGAACAGTCTTTATGTAGTGTAATTANAATTTCTGAATTTTTGCGATCAAATCTGGGAAGATTTTCAGAAATTTTTTATCAAGTTTTGGCCTCTGTGTTAATACTAGCAATAGACATAAACTGCTTAACTCTGGCATATACTTTAATTCCGGTTCTATTTCCATTGATTGCTTCATTTAAAATAACAATTTTAGATTATGAATTCCCCCTCCACTGTGTTTGTACATAAATAGGTAGCTTCTTATTAAATTTTCTCCACCTGGTGGCGGTATGTCATAGCTAGCAACAAAGTAAGAAGCAGAACTGGAGCACTCTTGGTTGTTTTTTTTTTTTTGTTTTTTT
>VXBL01009766.1:480215-513436 GCA_013400195.1 Aramus guarauna
CCCCCAAAAAAAAAAAAAGTCAGTGACAAAACACTTTTGAACAGAGATAATCAGAAGCTGAAAACTTGTAGCAAATAATGTTTTACTGATTGAAAAGCTTTTAAATTTGTTAATATTACTTATCACCTGTTATATTTATAAACATTGAATCAAATGCGATCAATAATTTTTTTTATTTTTGTCTTTTAAAAATAGACCTCTACTTCCCTTTGAAAAGGAAAAGTAAGCCTCTTTATTGTTGTATTTAGGTGGTAGCATACATTGAACAGTCTTTATGTAGTGTAATTATTTTGATATAGCTATTTACAAAATATACTGGTTTGTGATGAGTTCTTTATTGGTTTAAATGCAATTTTAAATAACTTACAGCTTGAGAACCTCATACGGGAAAACTAAAATGTGTTGTTTAAAGGGTGGGGGAGGAAAGCAAAGAAGAATAGGCTGGCAGCAATCTAAAAGGAAGCTTACTTTTTTTTTGTGGCAAAGTCTATGCTCTGTTCTCAGACCTTTACTTGATGTGTGCACATGCATAGTATTTTTTTGTGTATAGATCAAATACTGCTTAAATCATCGTTCTGCATGAGAACTAAAGAATTCACTTTTGTTGAAGTAATCTTAGGCTTAATGGGCCACAGAAACGATCTGTGGTCTATAAACACTAAATAGAAAGAGCAAGGGACACAAGGTAGTTAATTACTCTGAAAGCACCACTTGTGTGTGGTGAGACTTAAAATGTTTTGCTGTGCTCACCTTATTTTTCTGCAGTGTGAAGTGCATAAAGTATGAATTCGGGAAAGAAAGAGGAAAAGTAAAGAATCCCAACCAAGCAAGTAATATTTACATAGCAGAACAACCAATTTCACTTACAAGCCGTAAATATGGGAATACTATGTTGATTTGACACAGTGCATTAATCTACTAGAATTGGCTGAGTTTCTATTAGCTTCTCTTCTTTTTCCACACACAAGCTTAATATGGAAAGAAACTTCCAACTACATCAAGTAGTTTCTAGGCTGATAATATAATTCTGGATTTATCAATAAATAGCTAGTTATAATTTAAGAGCTATAAAATTAATATTTAAAAGAAGATTAGATGCTAATTATCTACTTCTTTCCTTGGTTTATATAGTAGTATATTTCAGCCTGTAGCTCTGAACTAACTAGCTCTGACTAGATTAGGTAGTATCAGTTATAGGGTAACTAATGTGATAAAACTATCCTCAATAATGACAGTGAAATTTAAACATTGAAGAATTTTGTGCTTTATCAATTGCAATTATTTTTATTATAAATAAACTATCACTACTTTTAGCTTTTTTTNCATCAAAGCTAGTTAAATCAGATGAGTCATCTATTGCTTAAACCCTGTAGATATGCATGAAATATTTTAAAGCTGAAGTGTGGTGTGTCTTGTATGTAATTTGATGTAAGCACTGTATGAATCTTCAACTGATAAGTATCCCATGCATAAGTGCCTTCGAAGTGCGAAGCTGGTTGCCAAAAGCTCTGTTAGCATAACTGTATTAATGCCAGCATCACTTCACTTGGAAAGAACAATGCTGGTATTTTGATGGCTAAAGTCAACACTCAGAAGTGTTTCATGTATATATTCTGCTTATTCCTGTAGTTAGAAAACATGGATTAGATTGTGCAAAGCTTGCATAATGTGTTTTCTTCAACCATAATTTTGTAGTCTGTTGCAAAGAAATGCTCTTTTCTGAAGTGCTGAATTGCCAGTTTTCCTCAGTGAAGAAAGGAAACATTTTCAGAACAATAATTACAGTATCAACCTATCTTACAAAGTATTTTTTAAGAATTTACCTACAAGATTTTTGTTTTACAGTTGTCAGAAAAAGGTTTACATTTGAAGTTATACAAGCATTTCCATATTATTTAAGAAAAATACTGTATATAATTAAGATTTTTACAGATATAAGCATAATTATTTAGTTATCCACAGCTGAGTGGTTATTTTGTCTTGCAAATAAAACTATCTCTTAAATGTTACACTTCTACATCTCTCTCTTTAACATTTCAAGAGTACTCCAGAGTGATTCTGAGGGTTCAGTTGGAAAGGAAATTAGAGATTATGCTGTATTTTCAAAGAAATCCTATGACCAAAGGAAGGTACAACATCCCTGGATGGTGTAGTATGACCAGCTTGATTCTTGAATGACAGGTTCCTTTAACATCAGGGAAAGTTTTTAAGGCAATGGTTATGTTTTTTCCTGTGGAATATACTTAGATTTGGTGGTGGTTTTTGGTCAAAAAGTACCAAACACAGGTTTAGTTACTGTAGCCTAAAACTATGAAAATATTTACTTTGCCGATTTCGTGCCCCCTCCCTGCCCCCCCCCNGCAATCTAAAAGGAAGCTTACTTTTTTTTTGTGGCAAAGTCTATGCTCTGTTCTCAGACCTTTACTTGATGTGTGCACATGCATAGTATTTTTTTGTGTATAGATCAAATACTGCTTAAATCATCGTTCTGCATGAGAACTAAAGAATTCACTTTTGTTGAAGTAATCTTAGGCTTAATGGGCCACAGAAACGATCTGTGGTCTATAAACACTAAATAGAAAGAGCAAGGGACACAAGGTAGTTAATTACTCTGAAAGCACCACTTGTGTGTGGTGAGACTTAAAATGTTTTGCTGTGCTCATCTTATTTTTCTGCAGTGTGAAGTGCATAAAGTATGAATTCGGGAAAGAAAGAGGAAAAGTAAAGAATCCCAACCAAGCAAGTAATATTTACATAGCAGAACAACCAATTTCACTTACAAGCCGTAAATATGGGAATACTATGTTGATTTGACACAGTGCATTAATCTACTAGAATTGGCTGAGTTTCTATTAGCTTCTCTTCTTTTTCCACACACAAGCTTAATATGGAAAGAAACTTCCAACTACATCAAGTAGTTTCTAGGCTGATAATATAATTCTGGATTTATCAATAAATAGCTAGTTATAATTTAAGAGCTATAAAATTAATATTTAAAAGAAGATTGGATGCTAATTATCTACTTCTTTCCTTGGTTTATATAGTAGTATATTTCAGCCTGTAGCTCTGAACTAACTAGCTCTGACTAGATTAGGTAGTATCAGTTATAGGGTAACTAATGTGATAAAACTATCCTCAATAATGACAGTGAAATTTAAACATTGAAGAATTTTGTGCTTTATCAATTGCAATTATTTTTATTATAAATAAACTATCACTACTTTTAGCTTTTTTTTAAATCTTACAAAAGTGATAAAATCAGAAACATCAAAGATTGTCAAGGAAGTTTTGGTTTGCATGACAGAACTCTAGCTGGAAGTTGAGGGCCCAAGTCAGGTAATATGATGTATTCACACTGCTTCAGAAGTTGAGACCTCCAGATCTCCAGTTGCCCATTTTCTTTCAGAAAATTATACTACTTTTAGGTCTGATGCTTTGTGTTGTCCTGGGAAGGCAAGAAGGCTTCTCCTGTGGCCTGGTCACTCCTCTGTACTTGTATGGGGTGAAGGGACGTAGCAGCCTTGTGAAGCCTGCTTTTTCTCTTTCACTTTCTCTATACTTTCCCTTATAGGAAGCGTATAGGCTTCCTACTTCCTCTGCACAGGTCCATATCTTGAGTCACACTTGTGTCTTGGTGGTTAGTTTTTACTTTAGGAGAATCAGTGTTGTGTGGTGTTGGTTTGTGTACAGGGGACTTCTGTTGCTCTTTTGGGTGAGGGTTTTTGTGTTTTTGGTTTTTTTTTGTGTGTGTGTGTGTGGACTCACAATGCTGGAAAATATCAAGACTTTTTGATTTAATTTTGCTGCTTGCTATGTTGAGGAAAGAAAAACAAGGAGACTTTGAACGGACAATTGTCAATACGCAATAATAGACTTGAAATAGAATTTGAAATTTTTGTTAAATAAACCCAACAATTATTAGGTTAATAATTGAGCTGAAATGATAGCAAATATATACTTATTCTTCAGTACTTCCAACTTATTACTTCTTAAATATTTAGTCATGCATTCTATCACTGTTGTAAGTATATCTGAAATAAGAGAATAAACCATAGTATTTAGATTCATTTATTTACTATAGATAAGCAAATTGTTCAAATAATGCATATTTAGAGCTTGTGAAGTTCTTGTGAAACGTGAAAAGAAGAAAAATCCTTCTGGCATTGTCCTGGGAATGTCATTATATAATGCTTCAATAGCTGTGTAATTTAATACTTTTTGGCCACTTCTTTCTCTCATTGCTCGTAACTTGCACTGAAGTCTGTGCTCTTTTATAGCAATCTTGTTACTGCTTAGAGCGAAAGTGAGAGATTCTTTTGCAAATTCTGTTCATCCTGATTTTTCTCAGAGTACCTCCTGCGACCCCCCAAAAACCCCTATTTTAACCTAAACTAATCTGTGAAAAAGGGGCAGGCTTCTGAAAGCGAGCAATTTTTAGGATAAGAACAACAGAAATATAAACAAACAACTGTATTGCCTGAAGTCATGTTCTTGCTGCTCCCCTACAGGATATATATATCCAACCAAGCTGGTAATGGAGCTTATTCTATAAACTGACTTAGAAGCCCTAAAATAGTTGTTTGATGCTACAAATAGACTGTGAACTTATGGATACTATTTCTAAATGTCTATTTAGAATGACCTTTAATAAAAAATTATTGTGCTGTGCCATAGAATTTGATTTCTTAGTACCATTCACTTTAATTTTGAAGAAATTAAATAAATCTAAACAATTGAGCATATATAAGGTGATCTACCTGTGCCTATGCATTTGCTGCTACCTCTGAAAAGAGCTGTATAATCAAATTTTGTGGAAAATATCTTAGTGATGTACCATATTGTTTCAGAGCTATAGGATGTGATGTTGTCATATCCCTGCTGAGGTTTAAGGCATTATTTCTGATTGTACAGTAGTTACAACTAGTTCATAAGCTAGTTCTAATACAGGAAACTTCTGCAAAGTGCAGGTATAGTAACAAATGTCTTTTCCCTTTGAAAGCATTGGAACATTTTGAGCTTTAGCATTCTTCCAGTGGGGCTATGAATGAACTGAAATTATTATAGCATATCCTTGTCTGGCACTCTTTGTATATATCCGATTATTTAATATTTTCTTACAGAGAAAAATCCTTATGAATAAATGTAATGTTTTTAGAATAATCAAGGTTATGCAGCACCATGTTAAATATATACTCTGTTTATTTTGTATCTTTCTCTGGCCTCTACATCAAGACAGGAAGATGAGGTAAAATCTTACATTACCACTTTTTAGTAAAGGAGTAACACTAAGACTGCTAGTTTATTACTGATGTTGCCAGGATGTTTTCATTTGGGGGAGACTGAATCCATACTATGTCAGAAAGACAGATGAACTGTTAAACACTCAATTGCTTTTCTGGTGGTTCTCAATCTTGGAATTCATCCAAGTGTATTTCATGGTGTATCTTAATATAGAGCCTGGTACTTTAGTGCTTTGGGTTGAAACAAACTTTTCTTTAATAGCAGTGTTATTTCATGGAGTAATGTGAAGCATTGTTTTTTTTTTTTCTTAAGTTTCTAGTCTTAAAAAGGTAGATAAACTTTTTTTAGTTGGGAGTTCATTAAGAATATATATAGTGTTGAAATTAAGAGGTTACGCTATTTTAGAAGAGTACGTGTATACTTTTAATAAGACTGAAATTTCAACTGCCTAAGCTACTATGCATTTCTGGAAAAAGTTAGAAATTGTTACTAAGCTTTATTTTATAAAAAGTCAGTGACAAGTTCAGCTTCTCAATTTAAATGGATATTTTGGAGATTACCCTGAATACCTAGGACTCACATTTGTGTTCCATATTAATTCTGCAATCACGTTGATATTGCTCACATATGTAGTGCTGCCATTTATGACTTTGCCTTTTTGCTTCTGTGCACCAATTATGCCCATATTTGTGGTGTAGTAAAATTAACATAGGTTTAAATTAAATCTGCAGCTCAGTCTATGCCATTTTATCATAATGAAATTCTGTGTGCTTCTGTGGTTTTGAGGGGTGTTTTTTGTGGGTTTTTTCTTTCTTTTTCTTTTTTTTTTTTTTCCCCAAAGTGCTAAATATTTCTAACTTGCCAATAACCACAGAAGACAGAATTCATACTGTCCCCACCTGCCTGGGTCGGAAGGTACCTACAATAACAGATGACTTTCACGTTGTAGTGATTTGAAGGTTTTGGAAATTAAATAATTTAGTCTTTGGATCCTTTAATTGATTCCAACAAGACTAAGTTGATGTAAAAGTGTGGTACTGAGATCATCTGAAGATTCCGGTGTGCATATGTTGTAACGCTCAGAGGGACCTCTTCTGTAACTATGTTACAGAACTATGATATGATGACACCTACGTATAGTAACTAAAGCATATGTTACTTGAATGCATCTTACAGATGTATGATAGTTATACTTTTGTTCCAGTTGGTGAAAAAGTTAAATTTCTAAGTTCCAGCTGTCCGTAAATTTTCCCTGCATATGGAGGAAGAGAAAGAAGGAATCTTATCCTTACAAATCACAGGAAGTCATTAAACTTGCAGTCTGTGTGCATGATCAGTATGGAGATTTAAAATGCCCATATACCCATCTCTAGCTTAGAAATGAGCAGTAGTCAGTTCAATATTCTAACAAGATCTTTCTTAATGTAACCTTCTGTCAGTCACAATAGTGGAAGAAATAGGACAGATCTAAGAGGATGAATTATGATTGATTTTTATCTCTCTGGATAGATTTGAGGGAATATAGCTGAAAGATGTTTTGAGATTTAGAGGAAGCCTTTTCAGCACAGAAAGTTAGCTGTATGTGACAAGTTTGAGGATCAACAGTAGAGAAGGCAAAGAAATTTTGAGCAGCTCTGAAAATTTCCATGTCCCATTTCCCTGTCATGATGAAGGCTCAAGAGTTCATCCTTAGTTCTCACTGGCTGCTAAATCATATGCATTACAATGTTGAAAAAATACATGGGGAATGTGTGGCTCTTCTCCCATGCTCGTTGCTGTGGCATTCTTCTTGAATAAACCAGGCTGACTCAGCCCTGCCATTTGTTGGGAATATAGTTATCTTGGTCACCAGGGAATAAGTGGTCCCAGTTCTTAGGTGATCTGGTGCGTTTCAGATGTTCTGATAGGCTCTGTTTGTTCAGCTGTTAAGCATTGTAGCATAATACAATGGAAAAGGATTTCTGTTATGTGAGAACTTAATATAGTTTAGTGATGCAGATTCTATTGACTGAGAACTAGATAAATTCAGATAGATTTAATCCTTGCAGGTCTAAAATGCAGGGGGAGGGAGGAAACAATAGTGTTTATGATTAAATCTCTTCCTGGAATGTACCAAAATCCCCAGGGTTAAACAAATTCTCTTTCAAAATGGACAACTGAGAAAAACTTGGAGAATAAATGTATTTCTGAGAACTTTATCTTGTTCTTGTAGGTTGGGGGGGCAGGTGGGGTGTTCTTTAATTCCAAGTATTTTCTCACCAAAACTGCAGTAATATACTTTTAAAATGTTCAATTCCAAGATGGGCTTGAGTATAGAACCATAATTTGGTACATCTATCCCCAAAGCAAAAGATAATTCTGTCCTTCAGTCCTTAGTTCTGTCCTTCACTTCTTTGAATGTCATCTGCTGGAGATATTAGAGAAGGATTACTATTAAACTGTGTCCTTTTAGACCCAAAATTTTTTGAGGGGCAAAAAGGAAACACCCTATATGTGGAGTCAATTTATGGTTACTCCAATTGTTTATCAATTTAGTCAAAATGGAACAAACATTTGTTGTTATTAAGGTCTACAATTTCCATAGTCCTGAATACTAGCAGAAGGAAAAGTTTAGTCAGCATCTCAGTCTCTGCCAGCAGAAATATGATGTCTGTGGTGATGTTGTCTTCCTCAGTCTTGAATCCAGTTGGAGGGCTTTTTAATGCTTACTCTAAAACAACTGCTTATTTACCTTTTCTTTGTTTTGGTTTGGTTTTTTTTTCTGTTTTTATTTATTTATTATCCCTAGGGTCATTAGCAGATTCCCTACTTGTTACAAGCTGTTGACTAACCATAGGCATTATTATTGCAAGAAGTTCAACTAAAGCTAGCATTAATTTAGGAAAAAGTCACCTGACTAATAGATAACAGCTATCACAGTCAAAATAAACTAAAATCAGCTTAGGTCAATACAAGTCCAGAGAAGTCCATTACCAGAGAAACTAATGGGAAAAATCATATTTACTTTACACATCTATTTATTGTAATGAGGAACAATTAATGAATCTAGTTCTTCATACTTAACTTTCACTATACATCTTATTTCTTTTGAACTGTACCATCCTCCTTAAATTCTCTTTTTTTTCTCTCTTTATGGATTTCTTGATTGGTTCCAAGACAGTATGAAAAATTACCTTTTTCAGTGAAAGATTAAGATTCAGTTAACATTTACTAGAACATCCTTCTTTTCCTCCAGGTAAATGTGCAAGTAGAGGTGAAAGAATGATATACATTCACGTTCCTCAAAGAAAGAACTTCTAAAAATTAAAAGAAAATTGGCAATTAATTTTGTATTTGCCTCTCATTTCTCTCTTAAAAGCTACTTTCTCCAAGCAGGAATTATGTGAGGAAAATCTGCATGGAAAAGTATTTTTCACTTTTGGAGCTATTAGGGACCATAACTCACTAATTTTACAATGACAAATCCATTCATCATGTGGTATTAGATGACCTTTTAACAATGAATGGCAACTACAGTTCATGTCTTTTACCATGTGTAAATTTCACAACAGTAAAAATTAGCAAGTGCTATGCATGTGTTTTTCTTACAATGTCATATGTTTAAATGACCATGAAAATGCATCCTTTGGGAAGTTGCTATTTAATCTGACAAGAGATACTTCTAATGCATAGATCTGCTATGGCAGTATTTCCATTTTATTTAAGCTTAGTGATAAGTATGATTTGTTAAAGAGCAAAACAACTGGGGTTCTGCAGAAATTTTTTACTCTTCTCCCTGGTGAAATAAACATAAATACATATTTAACATATTTTAAATTCTTCTACTAGTCTTGCTACAAAAAGATATCCAGAGTTACCTAATAGATGCCACTGACTGTTTACTTCCCAGGAAACATAGTTAATTCAAAACATGGAAATAGCTTTGCTTGCTGTCAGCCTATAATAGTTGATAATGCAAAACTTGAATCATTATACCAATACTTCATTTTTATTCATCTGAAATTCATCTGCAGTCAGTGGAACATGTACTACATTAAGAGAATACAAAGAAAATAAATAACTGAAAGACCACAATGCCATTATGAGACACCATGAGCAGAGTCTGTTAATTGTGTGTATATAGATTTCTACTTACTTATATATAGGCTTAGTAGTATGGACAAAGGTTAAAGACAATGTCTATGCTTGAAAGAAATTTTCACCACTTTATGTTGTAACTTGATTAAACAACACCTGAAATTCAGCTTCAGAAGTTAGTTACATGTTTCACATAATGGCCTGAAAGAGAAAATGATCTCATGCCAGCACACTTTAGTGATCCTTGGAGATTTTGTCATTGCTTTGACAATCAATTTTAGTTTTCTGGTTTGCAGGAGTCCATTGGCAATATTCTCTTGTTTTTGCTCGATAGTAATTCATTTTGCCTTTTCACTTAAAACTCTAGTAATAGCTTTGCACCTTAAATTCAATGAAAGCACACAGTTTGCAGAAACGTTATCTAAAGATACACAGGGGGAATAAATGGAAGTTTTGAAAGTGCTGGAGTACTTTATTTAGTTCTCTAACTAGGCATCTCATTTATGCAAGTGTTTAAATGCAGTAGCGTCTAGGTGGTTTTTAGGTAGCTAATTCTCTTGCAATTTCAATCAGAAAAGTAACTGCTGAAGTTAATTGTTCAACAGAGTCTGCTGTAACTTTTTTTTGTGAGAAGAAAAATTAAAAATTTTCCATATTTGGAGTTATTTGCTACACATCCTTCAAAAACTGTTCTACTTCAAACTACCTTTATTCTTTCTGGACTAGTTTGAGTAAGCTTTAATCTCATTCCTTAAAATGTCACTTATTATTACAAGTACTCCGAATCTTCCATGGTTGGTGAGCTTTTTTTTTAGTGGGTGGATTTTTTGGTGTTGTGTGTGGAGTTGGTTTAGCTTTTTTCTTATTGGTTTGTTTAACTTGGGTCTACAACTATCTTTACTACAGCAAAATGAAAGGATTGGATAACTTGTTTTTGCTTTTGAATGGCAATGCTCTATTTTTGAGTTTACAAGAAAGAAAATTTGAGCCTGTAACCAGTGAGTTTTATCCTCACTGACAACTGTCACTTGTGGCAAATGTGACTGTAAACCCTAAAGGTACTCCAGAATTCTATACCTCTAAGTGATCAGTAACCTTTACAAGAGTCAAGATGTAACAGATATATCATACAACATGTTTTACATTATGAAAATAGTGAAATGATAAAATAATTTGCATTAGAAGTTTTTTTTCTTCAGCTCCTGTGCTGTTTAAAGACAACATGTACTCATGCTGTCATGTGTCTTTTCATAGATAGTCTTGCTATCGTGTTATGTCAGTAAGTTATGAGGAAATCACTACTTGTTCCAGTTTTTTCTCTGGACCATCCCATCAGTCAAGTCTAAAAAGTAATAAAATCAAAAACCTCTTAATCTCATTGTCTCTTTAGTGTAACTAGTTAAATAACATCACAATGATTTATACTGGGCTGCATGTTGTAGCTGAGAAACGTGAACAAAAATAATTTTAATTAGTCATATGTACGTATGTATTTACATATATACTTAATAATTTGTGTACCATAAAGTTCTTTCCATAGGTCTAGAACAAGTATTTATTTCTAAAATGTCAGGGCTTTGTGCAATATTTTTTTCAAAACTTGTTATCATCTGGATGTTACAGCTTTTCTTTTGGATCCTGTTAGTCAGCAAAGCTTAAAGTGTAAGAAATATATTGTACTCCCCTAAATATTCTGCTCTGTGTTTTTATTTTTCTTAAGTGAACTATGTATTCACAGGTATGCTGAACTTTCTGTTTTGCTTTTTCCAAATTAAAAGATTTTTGACTGAATCAGCAGAAGGCTTACATGGCATTCATAGAAACATAGTAAACTTTTTTCCAGATACTTTCTCAGCAAAAAGTGAAGTCCTGTCAGAAGACGTGATTTCAGTGACAGAAATACACTCTTTGAATTTAATATCCTGAAATGCAATTTTGTGTATCAAGCAAATGTCAAAGCAAATAAAAGTTGCATTCCCTCTAGACTTAACTTTGACAGTGGTTTCAAAATAAATCTTGGAGATGAGTTGCACATTCTCAATCCAGCTAATGCTGACATATGAAATTGAAAAAGTACATTCATTAATATCTCTTATTTTGTGTTGCTATAGCACATAAATTGTATTAATATGATCTTAAAATGTACAGAAGTTTTTTGCTATTGTTCTGGTTTTGGCTAGAATAGAGTTAATTTTTTTCCTTGTAGCTGGTATAGTGTTGTGTTTTTTGGATTTATTTTGAAAATAATGTTGATAATACACTAATTTTTTTTTTTACTTGTTGGCAAGCAGTGTTTACAATTAAGTCAAGCACTTTTCAGTTTCTCATATTGCCCTGCCAGTGAGGAGGCATGAGCCTTCTGCAGGAGGTGCACAAGAAGCTGGGAGAGACACAGGCAGGATAGCTGACCCAATCTAGCCCAAGGGATATTCCATACGATGTCATGCTCAGTATATAAGCTGGGGCAAGTTGGCCAGTGAGAGCCACAGCTCGGGAACTAGCTGGGCATTGATCAGCAGGTGATGAGCAATTGTGCTGTGAGACTTTATCTATCAGCAAACTGAAACTTACTGTTTGACATATGAGCAAACCTGTTGGCAAAGGTAGTAGAATCTCCCTCTTCTTTAGTTGGATCTTGTGGTATGTTGATCTGTAGGAGACTTTTGCTCCTTACTAAGCCATTCTCCTTGGCCACAGGATGAGGAGGAACACTGTCTGGGGCTCAGAGTTCTTCATGCAAGTGTTCAGAGCGTTTAGACATCCTCAGGGTCTGCCTGTCAATGTCAAGGGTACCCATATGTATTGGGTCTGGCTGAGATGGAGTGAATCTTTCCCATAGCAGTCCTCATAGTGCTGTGCTGTGTATTGGTAGCTAGAAAGGTGTTGATAACACACCAGTGTTTTGGCTACTGCTGAGCAGTGCTAGTACAGCATCAAGGCTGTTTCTCCAATATTCCTGCCCTTCCCCCCCAGCAGCTGGGGGTTGAGCAAGATCTTGGGAGGGGACACAGCCAGGATAACTGACCAAAGGGATATTCCATACCATATGATGTCTGCTCAGCAATAAAAGCTAAGAGAAAGGAGGAGGAAAGCGAGGGGGGGGGCATTTGCTATTTACAGTGTTTGTCTTTGGGAGCAACGGCTATGTATACTGAAGCCCTGCTTCCTGGGAAGTGACAGTACAGAATAAATCTTTTGGTTTCCCTTTGTTTCTATGCATGACCCTTGCTTTTGCTGTTATTGAACTGCCTTTATCTTGACCCACATGAGTTTTTTTTCCATGTTATTTTCTCCCCTCCCTGTCCTGCTGAAGAGGGGGATGATAGAGCGGCTTGGTGGGGAGCTGGCCTCCCGCCAGGGTCATCCCACCACATCATGTAAATAAGCATCAAAGGGAAGTGGGCTTAGAAATAGATGAGCCTCAGCAGTCTCTGTGATGTCCAAGATCTTTGTCCTGGGTGAACAAGCCCATGGGTCAGTCAGAAGATGGGTAACTGTTAGTCACAAAGTGTCTCTCATGATTGGTACCCATCACTTCTGCTTTGTAGCACTCTGCTTCTTTGATCAGGTATGGCCAGCCCAGGTGTCTTCCAGACAGAACTTTTCCCATCTTTCATGTTCCCTGGGCTGCTCCTGTACACTGCCAACAATGCAAGTTGTGCAAGCGTCATCTTTGGCAAAGTGTTTTAGTCCATGTCAGTCCATATTCTGATGATCTTGTGTTTTTCTTCACAAAAAAATTATATTATTGGTTAAATATTTATTACTGAGATAATAATGTTTATATTAAGGTTTTTTATTTCATTTTATATCAGAAAGAAGGCTCATTGAGAGAAGTTTCAGCCTATCTTTGCCACTGTTAATGTGAAAGGTACCTGAACCAATGAGTAAAACTACTTTGTGAGGGCAGCAATTTTTTTAAACCTAGTTGTGAAATTAATGTTTTAAACAGATTTTTTTTTTAAAATAATAATTCTGGAATAACATTTATATAGGTGGATAAAAATGCTGTGCTGTATTGAAATGTCAGATTGTCCTGCTGATGTGTTGCCAGTGTTTGGAGCTATTATGTTTTCCTTAATTAACTGTAATTTTGCATAAGATACTATGCAATTAGTTAATACCAGAAACACTCACTGACTCCATTATATAATTGAGAGAGAAGAACAGGATCCTCAGTACCTGAAAGAGTTCTCTGTTGTGAGAAGTATCCTTTCTCTGCTCTGAGAGATGTTGTCAGGAAGAGGTTACGTTCCTGGTTTATCACTAAAATTTTCTCCAATATTTCCAAAGTTTTTACACGTGTTATGTACATGTTATCATAAGGAAAAATCTTATTTTTCCTTAAGAGTGGCAACCTCACTCTTGAAAATTTTGGGTTACTGTTGGTGTTAGGAATTACCACTTCTTTTTATTACAAACATAATAATTTAATTAATGATACCACTCCTTTTATATTTAAAAAAAAGTTATTTGGAAATGTATATTTTTGTTGAAAAATACTTGTAATTTACTGGGCTGCATTAGCATGTTTATTTTGGATCAGCTGTTGTCTGTTGGAGAATAATAATCATGTTATGCCAGAAATCCTGTTTCAAGTGATTTTTCACAGTAGTGAATTTTGGTGTCAACCATTTAAAAAAAACCTCCAATGAAACAAACAAAAAAACCCCCACCTAGTAATAAGGAAAGCTAAACAAGCTTAACTGAACAAAAGCTAACCAATCCCATTTGGAAGTGAAAAATGCATGTAAAATCTTGGGGGAAGGGGCGGGGGAATGGAGAAAGTCAGTTGCTCTGAAATCAGAGAAAAGTTCTATAAATATGAATGTGTTTTTGTGAAAATCTAACTCCCATATTGTTGAAACTTTTTTTTTTCCTATATACACAGTGGCAGGCTTGGATTTTAGATTTAGATTAATTTGTGGCAGAATAGTATTTCAGTTTGAGGTATCACATGACTGGAGTTACCTGAAGGATAAAAAATTCTTGGGAGACCTCACTGGGTAAGGAAGATGATAAATTTACTTAACCGAAAATGTGTTCATACTGAAACGTATGTATTCTGTCACTGCAGATAGTATATGATTGAGCTTGAGTCTATCAAAGTGTCTATTCTGAAATATATATGAACTGGAAGATTTAGTATACCTATGCACATAGGACTATCATCTAAGTAGAGCTCTCTTCTTCCCACTGCCTGCCCCCCATCATTCTGAGTACAAAATAGAATCACCTTAGCTTATTTGGCAGTATTGTAATCCTTTATCCTTTCTGTTCCTTTAAAGGAAACCAAACTTTATCTTCGCATGCCAGATAAGATCATTAGAGTAATTAAAGATACTATTTTCTCACTGGAGATAAAGATAGCAAATACAATTCTCAGATGAGTTTATTACTTCAATGCTCACTGACAAGGCTGAGCATTACCTGCTTTTGGGTTTTAATTACAAACACAGAATTTCATGACTTGAATACCTACCTAGGCAGTGATTTTACTGGCTCTGACAGTTGGAAATATGTGCAAGTGAGATGTTGACTGAAGCATGGCAAATCTAATGGAAGGAGTTGACTCTTCATTCCTCCTGGTCAGGAGGAGGCTGCAGAAAGTAAGTATTGATTTGACTAAGAACGTTATTCCAATTTCACTATTATAATAGTCACTGAATTGGCTGGAACAAACGAATTGGTGAGGGTTTGTGATCTGGCAGTTTTTCCAGCTCCCATGCAACCCTAGGAGACTGTAATATATTTATTTATTTATGTTTTCGTGCCAGGCAGTTGATTGTCTTATAAGAGATATGGTACAGCATCTTGCCTTGTGACACTAATGGAGGGAAAAAATATGTATGTTGCTATGTAAAAACTGCTGGTACTAAAGAAATTCAAATAAATACTTGATCCTGGGCAACTCTCTGTAGGTGTCCCTGATTGAGCAATGAGATTGGATCAGATGACCTCCAGAGTTCCCTTTCAATTGCAACCATTCTGTGTTTTTTAAGGAAAAATGCCTTGAATAAGAGTCTTGAATAACAAAGTCCCACCCTACCTCTTTTTATTATTAAAGGAAAAAAACAATACTTATTTCAAAGGAATCTACTTTCTTTTCAGAGAATGCTCATATTCTTATGCATTTGTCAGCTTCCTGTGTTAAAATTAATATATTGTGACTGTATTGTAGTCCTGCTCGGCAGCTATTTCTGGTGTCTTGAGGAATTGGTCTTATAAATAATAACACATTGTTAGGGACAGTAGAAATGTCAATATGGTCATTGACTGTTTAATTTGTACTCTTCCTTATGTATCACCAAGTCACATTCTAAAAGTACATACAAGCCACATGCATAGGAAGACATAAAAAATATTTTGCATTTTCATTTCTACTCACTAACCTTTATCAAGAATAACAATAGTAATAAAAAGTTTTTCAAGAAGAAAGCATTTGTGTCAAATTACCTGAGCACATAAAGGACTAGATGGAAGTTGCTTGCGCAATCTGTTCCTGGGCTTCCTGAGTTGAATGTGATTTCCACAGTGTATTCTCAGACTGATAAGATTTAAAACTGAAACAGGTAATTGCAGAGGCAAGTTATGGGGTTTATTACGGTTATGTTGCAGCTTCATGAGTGGAAGGTGCTTTATAATGTAATGTACAAGACTGTGTAATGTATGAAGACTTCAAAGTATTAAAGTCTTCAGTCTTCCCTGCATGTTAATTGGGTGATGACTAATAATTGCATTATTCTTGTTCATAGTATAGTGGTTTGGTCTGTGGGGGGAAAAAACTCCAAATATGTTTAATTCTATAGAGGTGAAAGTTGTTTTGGAAATATAGTGTGTAGTTGTGAACTTAGAATTATTTGCCAGATTTGGTAATATGAGTAGCAAAATAAAAATTAATCATAATTCTGGAAAGAAGTGTTTTGATACCCTTGTGGAAGAGGCTACCAAAATGAATAACAACATATAAACCTTAAAAATTAAAAGCTAACTCTAGCATTTTGAATTACACTAAAAATCAGAGTCATTAAAAATCTACATTTTTTATTTACAAAGATTACACCGTGATGAAATTTTGCATTGTTCTTGTAATATAACTTTTGTAATCATAATATTAAACAAGATGAAAAACTGAAGAGGAATTGTTGAAGAGCCTAACATTCTCTGAAATCTTAGTGATTTTTTGATAGCGTTAGTGATTTAGAGTAGTTTCTAGACAGGTTAGTTCTATGACTTATAACTCACCCACACACTGACAGTGTCCTATTAGAATTTCCATTTAAGTGGAATAAGTTACAAAATAAATAGGGGGGAAAAAAATGGCTATCTTCTTATTTTTTTTATTAAGAAACTGACTCTGAATTATTTTAGTTTTGCATTAAAAAATATTTTACACTGTTGTACAAGCATCTTATAGAAGTCTAAATTAATTTAGCTGCCTTAAATTCCCTATGTGTACACTTTCAGATCCTTGGAGAGACATTAGATGAGATCTATTGACTGACATTTATCAGCAGATTACTGTGTAATTTTTATTAGAAACTTTTGTTCATTACTTGGCTTTGGAATGATCTGATTGATGGATCTATAATTTTTCAGATGTTAGTGTTCTACAGTCCCATGGAACTTTCCAATATCCCAATATGTACTGAAAAACAATATTAACTGCAAGGAGAACTCCTTAATGTTCTTTTAAATGTCCTTGTTGTGAGTTATCTAGATATGATGATGTTGAAACAGCTGCTATGAAACAACTTCCTGAACAATGTCTTCCAAAATGTATTACTGCTATCATTATCATTGTTTGACTATACTGCCTATTCTGGGTTTTTCCCCATGATAATTTTATGAACAATTCTGTGTGATTATTGGTGGTTCTATGACAGTGAGCAACCATTATATATTTTTTAGGATTCATTAAATTATTTTAAATTAAATTGCTCTGATATGGAATAAAACTGCATAAAATTTAATGACATGGAAGTATACACTATTATTTTCTATGAATGATACTACAGTTTTGTGGGTTAACCCTGGTAGGCAGCCAAGCCCCACACAGCCACTTGGTTATTTACCTCCCCAGCAGGATGGGGGAGAGAACTGGAAGGGCAAAGGTGAGAATTCCTGGGTTGAGATAAAGACAGCTTAACAGGTAAAGCAAAAGCTGTGCATGCAAGCAAAGCAAAACAAGGAATTCATTCATCACTTCCCATAGACAGGCAAGTGTTCAGCCATCTCCAGGAAAGCAGGGCTCCATCACACATAACAGGGACTTGGGAAGACAAATGTCATCACTCTGAAGGCTGCCGCCTTCCCCCACACTCCCCCACTTTCTTCTTGCCCCAGCTTTATATGCAGTGCATGACATCATATGGTATGGGATATCCCTTTGGTCAGTTGGGGTCAGCTGTCCTGGCTGTGTCCCCTCCAAAGTTCTTGTGCACCCCCAGCCTACTCGCTGGAGGGGTGATGTGAGGAGCAGAAGAGGTGTGAGGAGCAGAAAGGGCCTTGGCTCTGTGTAAGCACTGCTCAGCAGTAATGAAAACTTCACTATGTTATCAACACTCTTTTCAGCACAAATCCAAAACACAGCACCATATGTGTTATAATGAAAAAACTCTGTTCTAGCCAGAATCAGCATGCACAGTCATAACAAAAAAACCCCCGACAAATAGAAGTTGTGAGCAATATTTAAATATTTCCTCTCCCTCTAAGATAAAAGCTAAATATGTGGCTAGTAGTGTGATTTAGTGAAACCTCATCGCCATGAACTGTGCTTCATAGCTGACTGTCAGCTTTTTTGATTGGACTGGAAGGACATACTGTTCTGCTTCTACTACATACTGTGCTATTACTTCATGTAGTACATTCAGTTTGAAATTCAGTGCAGCTTCAGAATACTATGCTATATTATAGTTTTAAATATGTTTCTAATGGAGTAAATGAGTATAGTGTCAGATATTTAACTTTTATATAAAAATATGTAAAATATGTGGTAACAGTGGTATAGAATCCCAAAGGCCAGCAGATAACACTAATTCATTCTCCCTTGCCATGGCCACTGTTTTGATTTGATTGCACTATATCATTTGTGAATTCTCTCAGGAATCTCTAGTGAATACTGTCCTGTCCTGACAACTTGTTTGGAACAATTCAATATTTTATTTTCTCAATAGCTTCTTTTAAAACTTTCATTTCAGAGGCTTCCTATGGCATGTTGCCTGTATAATACGATTCTAACATAGGGGTCTTCTGAGACTGAGCATATCTCCAGATATGTCCTCTCTTGAATAGTCCTTCTCTACCAGGGTCATGTGTTCAGAATCTGTTTGTACTCTTGACTGCTTAGATAAAGGGGCATTATTTAAAATATTTTTTTTAAAATGGATCTTCAGATTATTTTTTGTGTCCTGTGCTTTCATGCTTACCTTTCTGGAGATTTTCCTTTTCTTTATTTGCCTTTTGCTTTTCTTTTAATGTGGACAAGACTCAATTTTTTTTAAAGCATTCCTTGGCTTCAGCAAATCTCCTTTGCCCTGTAGTTCAGTTATTCTAGTCCAGATAGTCATGGAATCCACAGGGGAGCAGAAAAAAATAAGGTAAATAGAACCACGTATACAGTTACCATGTATGGGTACAATGCAGCACATTTAATAGATTGTAGGTGATGTTCTTGTGGCAGACTGTGACCAATCATTACATTTTTGCATTTTTTAAGAGATGTCCCATTCTTCGTGAGAATACAATTCTTTTTTTTTTCTTCTGTCATCACTATTGTTTGAATTCTAGTAATTTAGTTGCTCACAAATGTTAATTGTAATACAATATAATGACTAAACAGTTTTCAAATTAGCAATTTCCTTAGCAAAGGTGAATATTTGACCAGAAATTATGGAAAGGAGGAGAACAGGCACTGTTTAAAAAAAACAAACAAACAATTAAACAAAAAAAAAACCCCAACCAAAACTGCAAAACACAAAGACCCAAACCAAACAATCTCTTGGGTTAAAAGGAAAGTTAAAGAAAACTAATACATGGGAATATTTCTGCCAATATAACTTTTTTTTAAAGTAGAAGTGAGGCAACAAAATACTTCAGACTGTAAAGCTTTAGTTTATTCTCTCAGAAAAACTTCATGAGCATTCTTTCCCATTGCATTCGTGCCCTGTATAAAGCACTGATAAAATGTAGCAAATTTCTCTGCTATCTGGGAAATGTTAAGCAAATTCTTCCTTGGTATAATGTCACTCAAAAACCTGGAATTGTAATATAAAAATCTTGGCTTTTGGAGAGAATTAGACTGTTCATAATATTTTATAAGAGATTAGTATATTTAGTAATGCTATGAAAGTTTTCCTTTGGGTATCTTGATTATTCATAGCGAATTTAGTCCTGAAGCTTTGCAACAACTCTAAGAAAAGTTAAGCCACAACTTGTGTTTCATATAGATTGCTTTTGAATCTTTCACTTGCTTTGCTCTCAGATTGGCAGCAGAAAAAAAGATTGAGAACCTAAGGGAACATTTTGCTGGACCTTATGAAGCAATACATAACGTAGTGTGTACTAAGAAGGTCCCCTAAGACTAAATCTTATGCTCCTAGGACAAGAAATTTGCCTTGTAGCTTACTGAGAATGTTGTTCTTAAAGACATATTTTCTAGTCTTTTTTCATGAAATACAGATTATATCTTGGATTTTTTTTAATACCAATATTGGTTTTGAGCACTCATACAAGAATAAGAATTTGTATGTCATTTGTTTAACAATGTAATTTCTTTCTCCTTTCCTAGCTGCAAGATTGTCCAACAGTGTATGTTGTAGAAATGAAGTTGGATGGAGAAAGAAAGCAATACCCATAACTTGTTCTTTTCTGTATCTGCCTGGTCTTTAGAAATTTTTTTCCTTTAAAATGTTTCCTTTATACTCTGTTACAGATCTTCCATTTTCAACTTTTTTTTTTTACCTACTTATATTCCCTAGCTACCTATCCTCTGCTTCAACAATGGTAAATAAACAAAAAAGTCACTCCTAAAAATTATCTCATAGAATTTTCAGCAATCATGTTTCTGAGGCTTCTACATCTGGTTTGTTGCTGAGTTTTTGTTTTGAACTGAATTTTTTCCAGTGAGACTTCTAGCTTTCTTCCACTCTCAGTTTTGATCAGAATTGCCACAGTTACCCACTTTTTATTCCAAATCTACCCAACCAAGAGGGAAGGCATATTCTCTTTATTATTTGCAGACCAGCTATGTCTGGTGTATCTCTATAATATAATCAAAGGTAGCAGCATTGTGTTTTCTAGCTACAACAAATAAGAATAGTCTGATGATATAAAAATAACTGTAATAAGCTAATGAGATAATTTAGCCATTTAAGTCAGAAAAAAAATGCAATTTTTCTTAGTTTGTAGTATTTTTTGAATAGGCTATGACACTATTAAATAGTTCTGAAACTACTTAATGTTTCAGGGAATTGCCACTAGTTGCTGTACCTGCCAAATGTTATTTGATATTAAATTCCTTATCCACAAATAGTGGATAAAGGTTTTGCTCTCTGATAGGAGGTATGGCTGGAGGACATGGATGAGCATGCAGAGCTTTGATTCTGATCCATACTTAATGGCACCTGCAGATAACCTGCATAAGTAGATAGAGAGTAGTGGAAAATGGAATATTTGGAGGTTGAACTATTAAGGAAATATAGAAATTTTAGAGGAGAAAATCGATACATTATTGTAACTGAGAGTGCTTGACTGGCATGTAGAATATGTGGGATTAAGAATGGTATCATCCTCATTTCTGCTCTAAAAATTATACTAACAGCAAGTCTACTCCTGGAAAGTACTGACATCATTAGGTAGAAATATTTACAGTGCAAACATGTTAATACTTCAACTAAGGTGCTGATGAATGTTTAATGTACAGGACTGCACAAGATGTGCTTAAAGTATGCCTTACCTTTAGTCTAATATATTTAAGTCAAGACTGTTTATCTTTTCTACTTAATTCAACAGAATCAAATTCTAACATAAACACTGTGCATCCTCTTTGTGCATAATTAATTTCCAGTAATGAATGTTAGTGTTATTCTATCTGAATGGTAATAAGTGAAGTGAAAACCAACAAGGGAAAGAAAAATTCAGTTAGTAGAGTGTATTGGGTTTCTGTGGCAAGGCTTTGGTAGGGGAGGGGGCTAGAGGTGGCTTCTGTGAGAAGCTACTAGAAGCTTCATCCCCCATGTCTGATAGAGCCAATGCCAGCCAGCTCCAAGAGGGACCCGCGGCTGGCCAAGGCCAAGCCAATCAGCAACAGTAGTAGCACCTCTGTGATAACATACTTAAGGAGGGAAAAAAACAAACTTGGAAGCTTTTTCATCCAGAGAGAGGAGTGAGATGACGTGAGAAACTTTGCAGACACCCAGGTCAGTGCAGAAGGAGGGGGAGGAGGTGCTCCAGGCGCTGGAGCAATTTCCCTGCAGCCCCTGGAGAAGACCATCGTGAAGCAGGTTGTCCCCCTGCAGCCCATGGAGGAAGGATGAGGGGGTGTAGAGATTCCACCTGCAGCCTGTGGAGGACCCCACACCAGAGCAGGTGGAGGCACTTGAAGGATCCTGTGGTCCCATGGGAAGCCCAAACTGGAGCAAGCTCCTGACAGGACCTGTGGACCCATGGAGGGAGGAGCCCCCACCACAGCAGGTTTGCTGGCAGGACCTGTGACCCTGTGGGGGACCCACACTGGAGCAGTCTGCTCCTGAAGGTCTGCACCCTGTGGGAGAGACCCATGCTGGAGCAGTTCATGAAGGACTGTAGCCTGTGGGAAGGATTCACATTGGAGAAGTTCATGAAGGACTGTCTCCCATGAGAGGGACTCCATGCTGGAGCAGGAGAAGAGTGTGAGGAGTCCTCCCCCTGAGGAGGAAGAAGTGGCAGAAACAACGTGTGATCAACTGACCATAACCCCCATTCCCCATCCCCTTTGTGCTGCTGAGGAGGGAAGTAGGCAGAAATCAGGAGTTAAGCCCAGGAAGATAGGAAGGGTGGGAGGAGGTGTTTTAAGATTTGGTTTTATTTCTCATTCCTCCACTCTGTTTTGCTTGATAATAAATTAGATTAATTTCTCTCAAAGTTCAGTCTGTTTTGCTCATGACAATAATTGGTGAGTGATCTCTCCCTGCGCTTATCTTGACCCATGAGTCTTTCATTATACCTTTTCTTCCCTGTCTAGTTAAGGAGGGGGAGTGATAGAGTGGCTCTGGTGGGCACCTGGCCCCCAGCCAGGGTCAACTCACCACAAAGAGAAACAAATATTCATTCACTGAACTTCACATTTCATTGAAGCCTAAAGATGGGAACAGGAGTGGGGCAGGTGTATAATGTGAAGAGGAAATGTGTTTTATCTGATTTACTGATTCAAGCTGAATGCTCTAATATTAAGGGAACAATAATGATTTTTTTGCCACTCTTTCACTTATAATGGCCAACTCGATATCTTTTTAAAATAAAATTCACTTTCTATGGTACACATGCATTTTCTGGTTATTTTGGAGGGGAAAAAAGTAGAAAGGAATACTGTTTGAAAACAGAATCCTCTAGAGAGGAAAAATGAGATGTGAAGAATAATCAGTTGAAATAACTGTTTCTACAATCTATTTCTTATTCTCTTTTGCTGGGGAAGGATCAGGAGCTAAAATGCCAAAACATAGGCTATTGATAATCCCTAATACCTAAACAGTTTTCAAAGAGGATTGATCACCAGCACAAGGTTAATAATTTGAATTTCTATAAATGAAAAATTTTTGGTGGTGAAAGGTAGAGAATGAGCCTGAGATTTCCCAGGAATGCTCCTTTTTTTGCTTTCATTATAGACCTCAAGGAAGTATTTGAATAACATTCTGTAGGAGTTCTGGCGTGTCTTTTTGCATTTTTCTTAATTCCTGTGTTGCTTAATATTGTATGTATTTCATAAAAGTGAGATCTTCCTGCTTTAGAGAACACCTGCTTCTTTTAATTATTCTTTTGAAGATAATTTATCAGATGCTTTTAAATGCTATTTCTGTTCCAAAGAAAGTGTGCTGAACAGAAAGAAAAGGGCAAATACAAGTCACATACTGTAAAAATGGTTTCCTAAAACTGGAAAGTCTTCGGATGGATACCATAGAATTGCACTGTTTCTAAATAACTTGGTTGTGTTAATCCAGTTGTTAATAAATGTATATCTCATTGTATTAATTTCAGAGAATCCATTTTGCAGCGTAGCACTTTCCCATCCAGTTTACCCCAAGTGCATTTAGTTGATAACTTGTAACCATTGCAGTGTATGTTCACTCCCTGGGTACCTATTCCAGAGCTTTTGTGCATGTACAGTAGAATCTGATGTTTAATAAAAGCATTATTAGCATCCGCACAGATACATCAGGGAAAAAATACCTGTTTTCAAATTCACATATTGGTGTGTTTTTTCATCTTGACATTCTTTTAAGGGTGAACAAATGCAGTCTTCTGTCTCCTTGTACATCATATATGCTTCAGCCCCATAATGATCTTAGTTGTCCTCCTCTTGACATGCTATAGTATGCCAATGTCTTGCTTGTATCAGGGAGCACAAAACTTAAGAGATGCAGACTCCCAAGTGCCAAGTAGAGAAGGAAGCATTTTTTTGGACCTGCTGGCTATACTCTTGCTAATGCAGACCAAGGTGTGGTTGGCTGCCTTTGCTGCAAGGCTTATTGCAGAGTTCTGTTCAAACTGTCCGCCAGGACCTCAAGTCTTTTTTTCTGTAACGCTGATCCCTAGGCTGTGAGCCACCAGTATTGACTGTTGCACAGGATTAGTCCATCCCAGGTTCCTTTGTTAAATTTCATGAGGTTCCTGTCAGCCCAGGAACTGTCCTGCCTCATTTCTTTTCTACCAGTTTATCAATGCTGGCCCAGTATGCTGCCCTCTGTAGCAATGTCCTGGGGTTACTATTTATACCCAGGGATTTAGGGTAAAAAAAGTATTTGCCTTTCCTACTATAAAAATCTCTGTGCTTCTTTTAAGGGTATTCTGATTCTGTGATTGGACAAACACAATTGGATTAAAGACAAACATATTAACTATGTATTATCTTTTGGACTAATTTTAGTGTACTTAAGATACTTTAACTAAAACACTTGATTTTTTTTATTTTTTTTTTTTTTTGGTCAACCTTTTTCTTCAATGTTTAAGAATGATGGAAGTTTAAGTTTACATTTGCTTCTGTAAACTTAAAACATTCAGTTCTATTTTAAATACAGATACTAATTATTTCTTAATGAAGTCTTAAGTAATCTAACACTTCTTATATTTACTGCAATTTAAAATCGGTCAAAAAAGTGGTAATACTATTGGTTTGCATGTTTTATTCAGTTTTGGTTTTGCCAGTTAAAATTCACTTCAGACTGTAGAGTATGAGAGAGATTTTACTGACGTATACCTGGACTTAGAGTTTTGTCCCATCGTTATATGTTATTGCAGCCAATCCTCTTCTCATGAGTGTTTGTTGTTAGAGAGTTGCCGCTGGTTGTTAGTTATGGTAGTTGAAGAAAGACCTCTACTGTCATTGACTCAAGATAACTCCCTTTCAGTTGAAATACTTATTGATGCTAATTCATCTGCAGCTTCAGGCTTATGGTAAACTATGTTCCTTCAAGTTTAATAAAAAGAGCATTCTGATCGTGTAATAACCTGTTTTCCATTCTGTTTCAGTTTGGGAATGTGTTACAGCAATAGATTACTACTTCAGAGTGTTCATTATGGTTGCACAGCCACAGATGACGAAAAAAATTAGAAGAGCAGTGAAGGACTAACCTTCCAGAATACCAAAAAGTAGATCAAAGACCTTAAGCCTTCAATGAAAAGAGTGTGACTGTTGCTGGAAACATGGTAGGTAGAAGAAAGAGGTGTACTAAGCAGAAAAGTGAGAGAGGACACCTGCATCTCCCACAAAAATTTTGTCCTTTAAATGGAAAGATTGAAGTCCATAGTTGCCATTTCTGGGAAGAATTTCTACACAACAGAATATAGTATGTGCTCTTATATACACATGATAGCATGGTGGGAAGGACCTTTCTACTTTTCTTCTGCTAAAAATAGTTCATTACAGATCATGCATTATCAAGACAATTTATGATTCTTTAGTCTGGTAATTAGGATGCTTGACTGCTCAAGACTATCTGACTAATATGTCACTGCTGCCAGTTTGATTTTGTGCATTAAATATTGGACAGTTAATGGTGAACAGGCAAATAATCCAGGGAGCAGAAACAACCATTTCATTTGTCCTTCAACCTCTCACTTCTGAGGTTAGTATTTTCTGTTGAAGTATGAGTTGTTCTGCAATGGAATATACCCCTTTTGACTGCTGCAGAAGCCTAATTAGTAGTTATTGACTACTGAGGTAGATGTTCTGAAGCTGAGCTCAAGTTTGACTGTTTTTACTAAAATTGCCCTCTCTGTTCTTGTTGAATACTGCTTTCATTCAGATATGATGATTATTTAGACTTAGTACAGGGTAGATTAATTCAAAGCTAGATTGTTAGGTGAGGGCCAGGTCTAATTTATTTTCAGAAAAAACATTGTTTTATTCTTAGCTGCATTAGGACAAAAATGACAGTTGGATTTAGCCATCCATTTTTAAACACTACATTAATTTCTGATATGGTTCAAAGACATGATACTGAAAAAACCCAAAACAACTCAAAAAACCACCACCACTGAGAACAAAAACCTGACCAAAATCCCAAAAAACTCCCACACTATGGAAATTTTAGCTATCTCTAGATTATGTTTCAATTTCTTTCAAAGCTGTATTTTGGAGGGATGAGCATTGCTATAGTCATGATGATCTATCTGTCTGTTCCTGCTTGACTGTTTTGTATGTGGTGCTAACTAACCTGCAGTTGTCAAAGGCTTTCATGTTTACAGATTGTCATCAGTAAAGAAGATATACTTACTTTGTCATGTTTCTAAATAATAATAGTTTCTGCTTCCCTTTTGGAGGTGCTTTTTGGGTTTAGTTTATTGGGATGTCTGTTTGTTTTGCTTTTGCCCTGCTTCCGTTATGCTAGAACAGTTGTTAAAACGTCATTACTTTCTTTTTCCTGCTTCCAAAGTGGTTTTTTTTCACTGTTCTGATTATTAATAGTTCTAGAGAGTTACAATTTTATTTGGAATTCTGAGACAACATCTATCATAATGGAATGAGTGTGAAAAACAATTTCAATTGGTGGGGCTTATAGTGTCAGTTGAAGATGAAACATATAAATTTTGGATTATATGCAAGTTTGAGACATATCTTTTGGGCAATTATGTTAACATTTGTGCTTATAACATTTTCCTAGTGTTTTTATTAACAGTGCTTTTATTAATACTTTCCATGTAAAATGAAGATTAAATACATGTAGCTCAGCTAAGTTATTCTCTAAACCTCCAACATAACATTTCATAAGCCAGCTGGTTGTATAGAATTACATTGCCTTTTCTCTTAACTTCTATCCACCAAAATACATGTTTTATAGCCTTTTCTAACCATAAACTATGTATTTTTATTTGATAGTTATATACATTGGACGTATACAAATTGCATGGCTCCAACATTTGATGGAAAATACCATACAAAGTACAAGATTCTATATGAATTTTAGTTTTTCTTATGGAAATCATTACAACTTTGTGTAACTCTGACATTATATGGTTTAATAAAATATGTTTTAATATTTTCAGATTGCATCAGAAACCACTGTTACACAAAATAGTTGATAACTGATTATGGGTTTTTTAATAAGTGGTAAGTCATCTCAAGTTATTTTTATGCAGCTTCTTTATATATTTTTTTATCAGATAGATAATGATGACACTATTACGTTTCTCAAAAAAAAAAATCTAGTTTTAATCTCTGTATTCTATTATATATGTTTTTACTTAGTCTGTCCTCAGCACTAAGGACTAACATGTGGCTGAACCATGAATTAATGCATACTACTCATCCATTCTCTCATGTTCTAGAAGTATAGTCACCTAATACTATCCAAGCCATGTTGTTCAATTCTGTTGTAAAATAGGAGCGTTGGGAGGTTACAGAGGAGAGGAAAAATGAGATTTCTGTTGTGTATAGTGTAAGGATACTAACTGCATATATCCCACCCTGTGTATGACCTATTGATTCCAAGTCATTAATGTCTTTTATGTCAGGACTATGTGTATTTTCATAATTATTTCAAATTTGGTAGTGGTAACTTTTTGTCAGTATTCCAGATACATAAGTCTGATTAGTCATCTCCTGTCATACTGTAGATCCTTTTAGGACTTAAACTTAATTTCCAAGATAGGTCAGTATGATATTTTTTTTTTTCTAATAACAAAATGGGCTACTCAGGCTACTTACATGCAAGCAATTGATGTACTAACAGCAAAGTATTTCATAAACATATCAGTCCTTGCATGACTGGTATAGTACACAAGCAAATTATTCCTATGAGAAAGTTTTCTCTAAGTCTCTTGTGAAATCTTCAGTTAACAATACTTCTTGTGTCAAAGCAGGAAAATGGAGTTAAAGTTGCTGAAGCTGCTGAAATTGTATAATTCCTTATAATTGTATAATTGTATAATTCCTTATAAATTTGGTGTTATTAGATAATTTCCAGCTCTGCAGCTATGTCTGCAGTTTCTTAACTTTCATCATGTCAAGTATGTCTGTCAAGCCAATTCTAGTTCAACCTTAAGCCAGTGAGATCTTGAAAGTTACTTACAGTAAAGCTTTCCTTACCTTGCTAGACTGTCTTTCATTATGTAGCTGGTCAGTATATGCCAGCTGTGAATATGTATTTCTGTTGCAGCATTGTTCCTTGTCTGTATTTGGCCGATTAAAATAAATATCATGTTTTGAAAGTGTTGTTGAATATATCATATAAATCAAGGATGCTGGCACAGAAGACTTCCGTGAGCAGAGATTGATACCTAATAGTGTAGCATTTTGCACTCATAACATGTCTTTATCATTGGTCTTTTTGAACATTATTTACGAAAGACTTCATTGCTTTTGGAAAGATTTGTTTGCTATCTGGTAGTTGTGTCCACTGGCAGTTGTTTGATATTCAATTGTATTTAGAGCTTGAAAAAAATTCTCCCCTTCCCTCTTCTTTGAGTGATGACATATTTATTCACCTATAAAGCTACTAGTGAAAATATGTGAAATCTGTCAGATTTAGGCTCTAACTTTTATGTATTACTGCAGCACCTGCATTGTTGCTACTTACTGGATTTGTGGTACTTCTGAGGGGAGAAGAGCAACGCTTCTATTATTATTTGGAAGCTCTTTGAGTTTTCTGAGGTTTTGTTGCCTTCTTATTCTTATAAATAACCCTTAATTCCTGTAGTTGGTACAAGATTGTCCTTATGGAGAGCTTCTGTGGGGGAATGTTGTATCTAACAACTATTAGTCAGATTCTTTATGCTGAGAGTGATGATAAAGGGCTGGTGAACATAAAATTGTTTATTTTAAACAGCATATAACCTTTACTTTCTAATGACAGCAATAGTTTTTTCATAATCAAAAGCCCTCATGGTTGGGATGGGTAGCTTAAATCACTTTTAGTAATGCTTTTATAGTGGTTTTTTTGTTTGTTTCATGTTCATTTGAAATAATTACTTTTCTCTAACCAAAAGCAATTGGTGTGTATATGGTGGTCTGCTATTTGGTGATTGTCTGAATCCCCTTAAGTGTTGCTGACTGTTCTGAATGGATTTTTTGTTTTCTAAAAAAATATTTATTAATTCTACTACTTATTTTCTAGACAGAGTGGATTTTGGAAGAGTCCTCTCAAGATAATAATCTAAGCTGTTTGGGTCAGATGAGAGTCTAGAAAGCACACCACTTTTTTAAACTATGTGGGATAGATAATCAGTTGCTGTTTCAGAAAGCATAGGATCATCTTGGCTAAATGGATAACATCTAGTAGCGCTTTGGGACCCTCTGGGATATAAGTCATCTTTACAAGACCAGAAGATATGATAGGGGACACATAGGAGACCCACAGCTTTCTGAAGTACCTCCCTGAGGCTGGGTGGGATATCCTAGGTCGTTTAAAATGCTGCGTTTAGGCAACTGAATCCCACTGAGTGCGTAGCATGCTGAAACCTCTACATATAGACCCTAAAAAATTCTGTAACACATTGCAAAAGCTGACGGTATGTATTAGAATGGGAATGGGAGGGGGAAGGGGGAATATAACACTGCTCTTATAGGAGTAACAGAAGAACAGAGCCAAAAACTAAACTGACACACAACCTATATACATCTAAATAGATAATTTGATGCAGTGACAAAATAGTTTAACTAAACAGGAAGCATATAAAGTGTGCTTAAGTTTGAATGTAATGGTGTCCTTGTTAGCTGAACAAAGGTGAAAATAGTAATTATGTAACTTCATTTACAATACTTCAGTTGGCAAGAACTTGTAATAGATTGTATTTCTTGCTGTGCATGGGGTGGATTGCAGTTTGAAGATTTGACCTTTTTCAATGACTTCTGCAGTAAGACATAGAAGGATATTCTGTACACCTAAATCATTTTGATCTCCGCTCACAAGGATGTAATAAAATTATTGTTTTCCTCATAGATTTACAGTAATATAGTATCAGAATATTTTTTTATATATCTAATCTTATTGAATCTTGACACTGCACAAGAGCAGCAGATGGACATGAAGAATGCATAAGCAGTGGAAGAAGTAGTATGTGTGTCTCATAATGCTGAAATAGGGAGGAATAAAGTTTGTTCCTGCATTAAAGTGATGCAGGCACTTATTTTTAATTTGAAGGACTTATTTCATATCCTGTAAACTCCTTTACTTGTGACTTCTTATAGCATATGCTGAGTGAGGCAAATGAAGAAACCCTTTGCTGCTTTTTTTAATGAACAAATCCTAATGACCTGGTTAAACTCGTCCATTAAACTGAAAGGAAAGGCAGACTGCACCAGCCTCGCCTTTTTTTATTATTTATATTTATTCAGATAAAAACTTATGATAGATCTGAATAACATTTTTCTCTTTATACTTGAGGAATGATCACTGATAATAATTGGAAAATAAATGAATTGTACTAACAATAAGCAGAATAATTTTAATTTTGGATAAATACTACAGAATTTTAGAAAGCTTAAGCATGTAGAATAGTTGCAGTCTGAACAAGAGGAGAATTCACACCAAAATGACTAATTTGATTCCAACTGATAGATAAAAAAATATGCAAAAGTATCAGAGATTATCCATTTTCTATTACGATTAGATATGCTGCTAAAATGCATATTCATACATAGTCATGGTTATTAATGAGCTACCAAAATTAGAGAGTGTTTTATTTCTGCAATTTGCAGGTAAAATATCTAACTCACAGTTTTGTTAATAATTTGTGAAACCCCCCCCGCCCCCAAAATTTTTAGTTCTCAAGATTAATCCTTCATTGATATTTGACCTACAGTTTGTTTCATACCAATTAATTTTTTCATGAGCTTTTTAAAAGTTTTTTTGTTTAATGTTACCTCATATCAAAAGAAAATTATTTTACAATTAACATTGAATTAACACTGGCTGAATTAGTTTTAAATACCTAATGTTACCATGAAATGTGATTTGTAATTTCCAAACTGTAAAATGTAGCATGCTTAATCTATAATCTATTTATATATATATAGATAGAGAAACATTCAATTAAAGTACACTGTCAGAGGATTTATGCTATGAAAGGCTGTCATTAGCTGATTTTCACATTTTCCAGTCTTCCAAGAAATAGCTTCTCTATGCTAAATCTACATCTATATTTTAAGAGACTTTTATATTTAAAACTAACTTACTAAAACCCTATTTCAAAAGTATATTTACTGTTCTTCTGAGTGTGTTTGGAAGTCTGAATGGTAAACATTATTTTAGGTTCCTGCTTTCTGCAGAGAAACTGAGGATGGGAAGAACAGAAAGTAAATGTCATAGTATTTTTCATCTAGCTAAACTTGGTTTTGGTGTTATCTGTTGATTTTCAGCTTGTTCAGAATGCTAAACGTTCTGCTGATTGCTATAAGTAACCCCAAATACAGAATATTTATGTGATAATGGGTGATATTTAAGAGTATTCCCACTGATTTTAATGTGACTTCTTCCATATTGAGGTACATGTAACGGTACTCCAGTACAGTCTGAACTCGTATCTCTTTAGGATTAGTTTTCCTAAAGATGTCACCCATGGATCCTTGAAGAAGTTCTGTTAGGGTATTTTTCAGTGAAACAGAGGATGGGCAAAAATTAGCAACCAACAATAAAAAAGTGTGTGTATAAATTAAGCAGTAAAGTTGTAATCATCTTAAAAGTTCTTCTGCATTCACACTAGAAGCTTGGGTGGGGAGAGGTAATAGATCGGTTTTTGTTTCTAATTAATCTTAAGGGCCTTTGGCTTTGGCTCCTATAAGCATGGAAAAGCTGTACCTAGAGTAATATGCTGCTTAGAGTATTATTATGTATCCTATAGTGCAATTACTTAATGTTGTTTTGTTTTTTTTTTTTTACCCAAATTCTCTCATGACCTTTAATTTTGCTGCTTTGGAGACATTAAAGAAGGAAATATTTGTTGTTTAAATATGTACATCAGAAGATTTTTCAAGTTCTCTTTCCCTTTGAACTTTTTTTTGGTCTTCAGCTAACATTTTTATATTATAGACTTTGGTGTATAAGCAGTATCTTGAAAAAAAAAAATCCTTTAAAAAGAAGTATTAACTGTATGTGCTGAGCTTTTGTTAAACTCAAAACCTTTTCAAAGGCGCTTCCAAAGAAGAAAGATTTTTAAAAAATAGACTTCAAGACTATTTCTGAAGATTAAAAGTAACATACCATGGTATAAGAATGTGTTGGGTGTAGGTAGCAAATCTTTGGTAGTGGAGGAGGGGGCCTGTAGGGGTGGCTTTTGTGAGAAGAGTGGCCGGCTACACAATTGAGCCACTGCAGGACACATCTGAGCACATCAGCCAAGTTGGTGGTGCCTCTGTGAAAGTATAGTTAAGAAAGGACAAAATGCTGCACAAGCAGTGAGAAGAGGAAAAAAAGTGTGAAGAACAGTCCTGCAAACAGCAAGGTCAGAGAGGGAGGAGTGGGACAAAGTGCTTGAGGTGCCAGAGAAGTGACTCCCCTGCAGCCTATGAAAGAGACCATGGTGCAGCACATAATCTCCCAGCAGCGAGTATCACACCAGTACACATATCCACACTGCAGCCCATGGAGGATCCCGCACTGGAGCAGGTGGATATTCGCTTAAGGAGCTGCATCTTGTGGAGTACCCACACTGGAGCAGGTTCTCCTGACAGGAGCTGTAGCCTATGAAGGACTCACACTAGAGCAGATTTGTCCTGAAGGTCTGCAGCCTGTGGGAGGAACCCACACTGGATCAAGGGAAAAGTGTGAGGAGAAGGGAGCAGCAGAGGAGCTGTTATGGACCGACCACAACCCATTTTGCATCCCTCTCTTTACTGCTTAGCATGGGAGAGAAGGTAGAAAAGCCAGGAATTAGCAAGTGAAGCTGAACCTGGGACAAAGGAGGAAAGGGGGAGAGTGTTGTTTTAATTTTGTCTTTGTTTCTCACCATCCGACTCTATCTTAATTGACCGTAAGTCAAATTAATTTTCCCCAAGTTTAGTCTATTTTGCTCTTGACTCTGATGAGCGAACTCCCTGTCTCCCGCAAGCTTTTTTGTCTCGTTTTGTCCCTCTGTCCTCTTGGTGAGGGAGAGTGAGTGGGTGGCTGAATGGATTGCTGGCAGTCAGCTGACATCAACCCACCACAGAGAAACCATTATTTTAAGAAAACAGTGTGGTGGTTGGTTTTTTTGGTGTGGGGCTTGCTTTTTTT
>VXBL01009766.1:513470-525727 GCA_013400195.1 Aramus guarauna
TTTTTTTTTTTTTTTTTATGGGGAGGGTGGCTTAACACCAAACCAGAGAGGCTGTGGTCTCCATCCTTGGAGATCTTAAAAACCTTACTAGATATGGCCCTGAGCAACTTGCTCTGTCTGACCCTGGTCTGAGCAGGGACTTGGACTTGACAGTCACCAGGGATGCCTTCCTGCCTCAGCTGGCCTCTGACTCTGTGGTTGTGTGAAGTGTTCCTGTGGCATAGCCATGGGAACCAGCTGCACCATCACTTCTGTAACAGGCAAACGTCTATTCCTTTTTCTTGACATGTACAGACAAAGTTTGTATCAATGTATGCTGTTATGTTATGCATTCATCTTTTTGTTTCATTTTTGTGTTTTTCCTGTTGTGACACAGTGTAACACAAGTAGTTTAAAAGACCAAACGCTGTATGAAAAAATAGGTATATAAAGCCTTTCTCTGTAACTCAGCAAAACTGCAGACTTTTACCAACAATGAGGGGGGACACATCCACTTATAAACTTTATGATGCCCAGTTCTTGCTGCAATTGTGGTTTTAGGGGTTTTTTGGGTTTCTTTGTTTTTTGGTTTTTGGGTTGGGGTTTTTTTGGGAGGGGTTGGGGGTGGGGTTGTTTTGGTTTGTTTTTTTTCAGCTATGTAGTGCTGACCCTTACTATATATAGCAGGCAGTTTTACTTGAGTTTAGTGTGAAGCAAGACTGTAAAAATGGTCAAAACCCATTAATTGTAAATGGCACTCTTACTACCTTCATTAAGACAGATTTAAAATACAATTAGCTTTTGAAGTTATGGTACATCACTGTATTAGGTATTAAACCCCTAATTTTTCCCCTTATCTATTTTTAATACTTTTCTATGCATCTATTTGTATGTAGAAATTGCATCAAATGAACATTTGGCAAGGGAAAGAGGTGGGAGATACTCCTGTATTTCCTATTTTGAACTTTTTTCCTGTGCCCTCATTACCAATTGCTTCTGTAATCAAATAAGTGCTCTGTTAATAGTGCTTAGTCAAGCTTTTGACCAATCATTTCAGTATATGTAAGTCAAAGGGAGTATCAGGTGTATATTTATGTCTATATCTATATGTATATTTTATATATATTTTTATATTATATAAAAATTCTAATGTCAATGCAAGGACCATGACTTCAAGTTACAAAGCAGACAAAGGCTGAATCGTACTCCTTCCATTTCACCATAGAGAAAATCTGAAGGGCTTTTTTAAGTCTACAAGATGCATAGCCACCTTTTAGTTTCTTTTATGCGAATGTTATCTTACCTTTACAACAAAAACACCTTGTCAGTACTTGAACTTGCACTTTCACTGATATCTTTCAACAGAGCAATTTTCTTGGGACAGTATCTATGATAAAACCTTGTAGTATGGTCAAGCATTAAGTATATAAAATAAGTTTTAATCTGTGAGGGGTCAATATCACTTGCTATCTTTTGCAGGGTCTTGCTTTATAAGAGTTCTAATCTGTCAGATGCTACATAAGATCCCTTTAAAAAACTCCAAGCATTTGTAAACAACAAATGGGTTAGCTGCAGGGAATATAGTATAGATCAGATGCCTGTGTAATACCATCAGATACAAATTTTTGACATTTAGTCTAATAAAAGGCCATACACTGCATATTTCCTTATGATCATTCTTCCTGCTTGCTGAATTTTTTGTAAATTTTTTTTCTCCTCTTCATTCTAGGCTTTAGTTCAGCTTCTAAGGTAGATATAAATTTCCTTTTTCCACTGAAGTATTTTCATACATCCAAGTCTAGTTGACACTGACTTTCAACTTAGAGATAAGAAGCAGAGATTTTTCTTGACCTGAGCAGCATCATTCTTTTTACAAGTTCAGTTTTGATCAGGCATGAAGAGAAAAGGATATGTTAACACAAAACTGAAAATCTGTGTTTACTAGTATGGTTATAAATGATTCAGATATTAAGAAAAAAAAATATTTGAGAAACTGGAAAACATTTGGCAAATTGAATTCACTTAACTCCACATACCTCTGAGACTTTCAAACTTGCTTTTTGTGTCCTAACTCACAAATTTATTGTGTATGACAAATGTTTTTTTTCTGTCATAATTTGTTTTGTGTGACTACCCAAATATCATCTAATTGATTTATTTTGTACTGTCTCCAACCTTCCCAAAATTCATGATACAATTGCAACATCAGGAAAAAAAGACTATTGTTTTTCTGTAATGTCTATTGAACAGAAGCTATATATTCAAGCTTGTTGATCTCATCAATTTACTTATTCTCTGCATCTTGCAGAGGAGGAAAATGGATGTGAAGCTGGCACTGTCAGAGTTGGCAGTGATGTACATAAATTAACCATATCACTTTCAGCTTCCTTGTAAAAATTTTTCAAATGTATCTCTTTGAATAGGAGTGTTACAGCGTGTCTATCACGCTGAGCTGGTAGCTGGTGCTATGTTTTCTCTGGTGTACATGACTAAATGTACTTCTCAATTGCTGGATTTAATATTAGAGCAGCATTCTTCTGAATTTCATGTCATTATGACAACATTCTATTTTCACTTAGGTTCTAAAAATTGAAGTAGAATTTATCTGGAGGGCTATTAGGCACACTAATATTACTGGATATAGTACTAATACTTATTAATACTGAATATTAAAAATATTATTTTTAAGTCACTTTTATCAAGATCAGAACTTAATTAGGTAAGCATATGTGGTGGGTTGACCCTGGCTGGGGGCCAGATGCCCACCAGAGCTGCTCTATCACTCCCCTCATTCACTAGACACGCGAGAAAAAAATATAACAAAAAGCTTTGTGGGTCGAGATAAGGACAGGGAGAGATCACTCACCAATTATTGTCACGAGCAAAACAGACTGAACTTAGAGAGAGGAAATGCATCTAATTTATTCCCAAACAGAACAGAGTGGAGGAATGAAAAATAAAATCAAATCTTAAAAAACACCTCCCCCCACCCCTCCCATCTTCCTGGGCTCAACTTCACTCCCAGCTTCAACCTCTTCCACCCTCAGTGGCACAGGGGGACGGGGAATGGGTGTTTATGGTCAGTTAATCACAGGTTGTTTTCTGCTGCTTCTTCNTTGGTGCCTGCAGAGTTTCTTACATCTTCTCACTCCTCTCTCCAGCTGCAAAAGCTCTCTCTAGCTGTTTTGTTTTGTTTTTTCCTTCTTAAATATGTTATCACAGAGGTGCTGATTGGCTTGGCCTTGGCCAGCGTTGGGTCCGTCTTTGAGCCGGCTGGCATTGGCTCTATCAGACATGGGGGAAGAAGCTTCTAGCAGCTTCTCACAGAAGCCGCCCCTGTAGCTACCCTGCTACCAAAATGTTGCCATGCAAGCCCAACACCACATATTTGAGCAAGTGGGTTATTTTAAAACAACTTCATATTTAGTAGCTTATTTCAGTTTCTGTTGCGTATCTATTAGCCAGGCGACAGATCTATTATGATAAACATTGTCAAGTGCTCCTTGAAAATCTAACTATGCTATATTCACTGAATTTTCTTTATTTTTCATAACAGTTATGTTTTCAAGGAACTTCAGAAGGTTAGTTAAGCATGACCTCCCTGTCTGAATCTGTATTTGCTGTCATTATTCAAACTATACTTTGTGTGGTTTTTTCCACCACATCACTAAAGATCACTTCTAAATTTTTTCCTATGTGACATAGCAAGTTTCCTTGTTTGCATCATTGAGTCATAAGATTTTCTTTCTCTCTGTGGTGAGATCTGAGGAGTCATCCTGTTGACATGGAAAGTCACATTCTTATGTGTCTTTAGAAAAGTTAAATAAATCTGCTGGCCATACATATGTCAGTGCTTGCTCTCAGTTATTGGCTGTGTCACTGGAATGCTTTTCCTTGTGAAAAAAGTGCTAGAGTTAAGTTGGATGAAAATGTCTGTAACTACTTCTGAACAAACATTTCAGAAGCAGCTGGATAAAAGGCACATTTCTAGCTAGAGAATAATTGCTTATTCTCACACTGTAACAATGTTTCCTATGCATTTTGTTAAAAATACCTGTATCTGAAAAGCTGCTTTCTCCCTCTGATACAACTGTATTTTTTATGATTAAACCTATAGGTGCTACTTCAGACAGCCCCTGTGCTACCGATTGCTCAGTGAGGATGTGCTGAGGAAGTGACATTGCTTGCACAGCCTTCTCTTTTTCTTAGACCTTTGTTTCTTGTTGCTTCTGAAGACAGGATGTTGCTGCAGGTACTCTTACTGAAAAGAGCCACTGTTTTGTAGCTCATGTGACAACTCATAATGTACATCTGATTGGAGCACACTGCTTAATACCCAAGGGTGAAAATACTTCTTTACATTCCAGTTTATTTAGAATCCAACTGTGGCTTAGTAAAGGAAAAAGAAAAAAAGCTCAAGCCTTTGGTGTGAGCGTTACACAAATAGTTGCTAATTAGTAGTATGGAAAAATAATTTATTTTTTTTTTTTAAAGTAGCATTCTATAAACCCATAATGTTCTGTGTATGATTTTAAGTTATATTTTGATATCAGAAGAACATGTTCAGTTTATTATCTGAAACTGCAAAGCTATCTAGAGAATTTTATTTTCTACTTGTTTATGGAAAACTGTGAGGTTAAGAAACTAATACTGTTAATTACACCATAAATTATGAGATTGCAGGAGGAGATACTTTTTTTGCCTAGTATTAGCATCTCTGGTACTTTATAGAGGAGGTCTGTTAGAAACATTAGATGCTTTAAGAGGCAAAAGCTCTAGAAGTAATTTCTACAGTCTTGCTACTAAAAAATATTCAAGTATTTTGTGTGCCCAGTACTTCAGTGAAAGGTTTTGAAGAGTATCACTCTGATTAAGTCTGTGATCAGGGTTGTGTTTTGTTTTTTTGGTTTTTTTTTTTTTTTTCTTTTTCAATTGTGATTCCACACCTTTTAGTGCTGTTCTGTAAGTTAGCACTGATGAGACTTCATTTGGAACCCTTGGCTCACATGCAGTCGTCATGTTAAAGACTTCTGAAACCCATCAGATATTAAACAGATGTAGAAGAGGGAAGTCACTAGAAAAAAGAGTAACAGAGAAGGTGTCATATGAGAAAAGCCTGAATGTGTGAATGTGCTTAAGTTGGGTGACTCCGTGCCATTTTATTAGCTCAGGCAGAACACAAGAATTGAATGTGCTTTCACCTTTTAGACTGCCCAAATTTGGTTCACATCTGGCTTGAGGTAGTGACAGGGCCCTCACCTTCCCCACCCCACTCAGGTAGATAATGCTTTTGGGTTTTTAGCTAAGCAAGATGAATATTGTGTTTAAATATAATTTCTCCCTATCACAGAAGGGAAGGCAAAATTTAATAAAAAGGTTGCCAGTTCCCAAAAATTAATTTGGCTGGAAATTGGAAGGGAGGTTGCTAATTGCCAACCAAGTCAGATTTTAAAATAGACTTTCATTAAATATTACTGGGGAGTGGGGAGGGGGAAATGGATCTTGGCTAGTTCATGGTTACAGTTACATGAATGAGGATAATAATGCAAGATGGCTTTCCCATTTCTTTTGTTTAGAACCCAATAATTTCTGAAAACATTTTTGTTGGCTTTTTACATGTCTATATAAAACAGTTGCCAATTTCAAAATGAACAAATTTAAATAGGAGGCATTTTGTCAGGGTCATTATCATCACATCATGAAGTTTCAAAAAGATACTGCTGTAAAAGATAGAAGAATATAAAAAGATATTACTTGTTTGCTTACAAATAAAGGACATACCTCAGCACAAAAATTTAAAATGCATTGTTTGCTCTTCCTTCTGTACTTCTTGCTTACTCACTGCAAATTGGTTTTTGCCTCTAATTCTATTATTCCACCTTGCTATAGAAATAAATTTTACAGGGTTTTCTGTTACTTCTACTTCCATTGTCATTAGATTTCATCCCTTCTTTCATACAGTCTTTCCTCTTTGTTTTGATCTTTTTTCTAACTCCAAGATACTATATCTTCTATAACCTTCTATTCTGGACTTCATCCCATAGCCTTGACTCTTATCATTTTAAAATGTAAACTTAGACTGTGTATACACTTTTGTAAGGAAATAATGAAAACTCTTGCTCACTTATGTTTACCAAAAAGGTTACATTCAGAATTTGAAGTCCCTTATTGACTACTGTGTTCTATCCCAATGAGTCTGAAATAAGTATTTTGATAAATTTTGTTGGCCCTTTTTTTATATATGTACATTTGTTATTATATATTAATCTCATCTCTGTAATATATTCTTAAGTGAGAGGCTAGTCCTTTCTGAGTATCTAACATTTTCCTTCTAACTTGAGGATATTTTTCTGTGTATTGACCTTGGGAGTAAGAACAGAAGTATCTCTTCTTCCTCTTGAATAACATGAATGTAAACAGGCTTCTTTGTTCTCGCCCTGCCATCTCAGCCCTGTGTGAATGAGCAGGATGGGGAAGGGCAGACAGAAGTTAATTTTTTGCTTGCTTTGGTAACTGGTGGCTGGGGAGATATAATGTAATGTATGCCTCTCTACCATATAGATGAGAGCATCTTCTAGGTAACTGTGGCACCTCAATATGGCAGTATTTTTATTCTAGATCATTAAATCATCACAGAATGTAGAATAAATGTCTTCTATGTTTGTTTTAAGTCTGAATTTCTTAGGCTTTTTCACTTTTGTGTATTTAGGAATGCCTCTGCATTGGTGTCCACTGGGATTGTTGCATACAACTTCCATTACTACTGATAGCAACTGGCTGCATACATTTTCATTCATGACAATGAGGTTATATTCCTTTTCATTATTTCAGCAGACATCTGTGGAGCTTCTTTGAGAAATGTTTTAGGAAAAACTGTGTGCTAGTAATTTAGCAAATGAGCATAAGCTTTCAGAAACTACATTTAAGATGTTAATGTCAAAAGTTAACATTCTTGCTACAAGTGTAGTGCCTTTTAATTTTTTTTCTCCTAGTAAATTTCTGTTCAACTCAGCTTTAATTTATAGTAAAAGAGTAGTTGTAACTTTCTAGTCTTAAGACATCCACAGAGAGAATAAATTTACCTCTCTCTTGCTCAGTACTAACTGCACTAGTTTGTTAGTGCTCCCCCTTCCTTGGGTGAAATTGGAGGAGACGTAAGGAGACAGCATGTTGCACAAAGGCTTGACCTTACTCTAACAGGGTGAAACTAGGGAACATCCTCAATTATGACAGACGGGAATGTTTGGTCATCTCATAGTTTTAATTCCCCTTTAGATGAGCCTTTCTCTATTGTCTGCACAGGCAGTCTAAGAGGATTAACCATCTTATTTTCACTTCTTTCCTTTCCAAGCTGTGCTAAGCATCAGAACTTCAGGAAGAATATAGATGACATTAGGTGACTTTTCTATAATTTGACCTGACATATGAGAGAGCAAAGTGTGGGTGCAAGGGTGTTGACTGTGACAATGAGTATTTGAAATGCAATCAAAAAAGAACTGAAGGTAAAGTTTTCTGGGAATACGTGTTTTCAAAAGCAAACACTTTTACACACTGGGAGACATTTGCTTTGGAAGCTTGGTAAAGCAAAAAGTAAACACAACTTTCTCATCTTTTTATGAAAATTAGATAGGAATTATATAAGAGAAGAAAACTGCAGAAGGTATAAAGCTACTTAATATGGCTGTGTTTTAAGAATGTTGTTGAAGAACAGCATTTCTACAGAGGCTGCTTTGTATTGTCATCCCACTGAAGACTTTTGATTAAGTAGTCATAGCTGTTCATTCAAATCAAATAATTTATAATAAAAAAATAAAATAAATTTTATTAAAACCAGACTCTGCTGATTTATTTTCCCCAAATGGTAAAAAAAATGCTATAAAACTCTGCTGTCATTAAGAAATGTTTGCCACCAGACAAAAGCAGTATTTCGTGAGAACTAGACTGCAAGTAAGAATTATCTTCTTCCATTTACCTTATGGACAATGATTTAGTGTATAGCCCATTCTATACAGGTTTTTCAGAGGAAATATTTTCTCGAGATATTTATAGATTAGTTGTGATTATACCTCTCTGTCTTTATTCAGCAAAAATGCTTTAATGCAAAATATCAAGATGATGATCTAATAAACATTAACATTTTAAAGTTGTTTCTCCTTAGATTTTTTTTTCTAATGTTTTTGTCATAGAGAAACAAGTCAGGGTTTTTCTTTCTTTACTTTTTAAGAAAAGACTATTTAAGTTGACTAAGTTTCCTGAATGTTTTGAATGTTCTGAAATGTTTTTCAAAACAATCTTTGCAGATTTTGCAACTGATTTGAAATGAAGCTTTTTTATTAATAAAGAACTGATATTATTGCAGCTCATTCAGAAGTCATATATAAAATTTGACAGTTAGAAGTTATTTGTAGCATAAATAGGCAAATACTTGCATTTTATGTACTAAGACCTGATAATGCATCAGCAGAGGATAAGAAACAGACTGGTTATAAGTTCTTAAAGGCTAACTTATTCAGTTCAGTCATTTATGGTCATCTAAGGTGAGCAAATATTACAGGACTTGATTTTCTGTAAGACTGCATTTAGATTTTTTTGAGAGTGCCTTTAAGTTGTATCAGTTTAGGCATCCAATAGATGCATGCCCAGCATTTTATAATCTTGACTGTTTTCTTAAGAAGTAAACATTTAAAGGTTTAGTGCTAAAATCAGTATGAGCAGTATGCAGCTGTTTTTTCCTATTTCCAATCTGAAATTTAAATTATGTAAAGTTCATGTAAGTGAATTATATAAGATCAGAATAGAACGTGATGATTCCTGAAATTTTACGAGATGTGCATTTAGATGAATCTAATTTATGATGTTTGTGTTAGTTTAGGAGATCCTGTCATTATTTCTAGACTAGCTTTTGCAGGTTTGTATTCTAGTGATAGACCCAGACAAAGAAGGCTTTTGAAAATAGAAAATTGTTTCATGACAAAAACGAATCTTGACATTTTGAACATGTGTAAACATTTGCAGAAGTTTTTTTGAAATGGGTATCACTGACCCAGGGAAGCCACTCAAGGCATTGCATTTTGTTTGAAACCCGAAAAAATAACACTAGAATGTTTTTGTCTCCAACCATCTGCAGAAGAGGGATAGAGGATGAGAGAGGAAGGATGCTATCCATGCTCTGGTTACCAGGACTGAAATTAAACTTCATGAACTTGAACAGAACACTTACTGTTTGGGGAGGAACAGTAGACAAACAAATGCAAAATTAGATCTACCCAAGCTTGAAGAGAATTGTTAAGAGGGGAGAATGGTAATTTCCAATTAAGAAAAGAAATAGGAGAATCTGGAGAACTCTATGGACTTAATTTTTTTCATTTAGCAGATCAGTAATGAGATAATTCCTTAAATCTAAGTTGAATTTATGGAGAAAGGCTTTACTAAACAGTTTCTCTTTGCTTGCTGGTCCATGTTTGTGTGGAAAAGGAAGGTTAATTGAGTTTTGAGGCATTTTACCCTAGCCTAGTTCAAATTTTCTATGCCTAAAATCATAACTTGTCTGGTTATCTAACTTTGTTAGGTTTAATATGAGCTTGTTACTGGCAACTGATGAAAGCAATGAGAGTTGTTTTGACTAACAGGTTGTGGGTTTCTTAGGCCATAAATAAGAAATGAGCCTGGTAGTCACACATACTATCATATGGTACTGTCATGATTTCTTAAGTGTTATCAAATGGTCAGGTCTTTATGACTATATTTAAAAAATTAGTATGTCCCAGTTGCTTTTAGAGATTTATAACACTTTTTTCTAAGGGTTTAAAGAATCATAATTTTTAGACAGAAAGATAATGTTCATTTGGGAAGCCTTTTTGATGTATACTTTCTGTGTAACAGTATAATGAGCTGGTCTTTAATGTAAAAATGTGGAGTATATTTAACTGTATAAGCTACATTGAGAGTTGTGTCTTCATAAAATAGATTGACAGAAGAAAAATGTTTTTTAGATACAGTCATCACCTAAATCCATCTGAAGATTAGAACCATCCTTTAAAATTTACATAGATGCTGTCTGAAAAATTACTATATTTAGCATAGGTATGACATGTTTATAGTTGCCTGAAATATTAAGCAAACTTCTACATTCAAAGCCATCTGGGTTGTCATCTTTGTGTTTAGCTGCAAAACAGCCGAGGTTAAATGTTTATCACTTCTGCAGGTCCTTGACTAGATGAAAATGGAAGTTTCTTTAGATGAAAATGAGAAATAATTTTTTGACAAAAAATGCTTTAGGATGATGCTAAATTTAATAAGCTAAAAAAATCCCACAACACAAAACCAACAAACCAACCCAAAACCAAACAACTCCCCCCAGCAACCCCTTCCCCCCAAAAAACCCAACAAGAAAAAAACAGTCCCTCTTTTGAGTGATACTGAATAGAAATAATAGAAAGAAACTAGGATTATTTTTTTTTTCTATTCGGTACCTCCTTACTTTCATCTTATTTTCTTCAAGATAACCATACTGATCTCATGTCTAGATTGGACATCTGGACAGAAGTCTGGGCAGTATTGAACAAAATAACAAATAGTCTCTGATTACTCTCCTCATGTGCTTTTAGGCCTATATTGAAAAAGCAATATGAAAAACATTGTTGTATGGATGCCTATGATTACATACAGGTGAGGCCTCGAGAGAAGCTGTATAGTTTGACATCATTTTCTAGTTCAGACCGAAATGCCCGCTTGAGTTATTACAGAATTAAATTCTAACACCATGGTTCCAAAAGAAGCAGTTCATATCTAGGAGCATGCAATTTCACCTGTACCATTGTTTTTCTCTTAAAATTCATTTATTACCAATAAATGCTAACAACTTTAGTTTCAAAAAATCAGTCTGATTGCTTATTGCTCAGCATGTAATTTTTCTACTGCTTATGTTTTCTGGATTATTTTCTTTTTGCTGAATGTGTTGCTTCTTTCAAACAAAAATTGTGTAAAGGCCTAATAATAGCTCCTCTCATTCACTTATATGTAAATGTAGGCAAAACCCCACCACTATTGCTACTATTTACCAGTATGTAGTATGGTTAGCCAGGTAGACTTTGATACAAGTTTGGTTTGTCACAGTGCAGGTTGCAGTATGTCATAGCCATTAATCTGTATGCTGGGTTCTACTCTTTTATCTGGAGAAAACATGTTCATTAAAACTGCTGACTACTATGGTAACTTGTTCTGCTGATGCAGCGCATTATTTACACGTCTAAAGATTTGGAACCCATCAATAAGTGTTTCCAGCTAACAGTATCCCTTATGCAGTTCATAACCTCCTGTTGGCTACCAGAACAAAATGTTATGGCATAAGAAGAAACCATATGGGTATTAATTTTTTGGTGCTTTTGTGTTCTTGTATAGTTCTCTCTTTTGTGTTCTTCCTTTCTCATGCGCATTTAATAATTTAAAAAAATCCAAAATATATAGCCATGTCTTGATATTGGTAAATGCTACTGAAGTAAAATACTGGTTGTTTTAAACTGATTCTCTTTGGTGTTGGAAAGCTAGAGATTAACATGAAAGAAATTGATTTTGCTAATACACTTCATAAATACTAGTAACTGTAGTCTTTAGAAAGGTATAGAACAGGGAAAGTACAAAACAGTCCAGATGGAAGTTACACTATAGGAATTCACCTTTTGCATTTACTTGCACTTGTGTATAGCATGTGCTTGTTACATGAATCAAGTTTGCAGGGCATTTTCACCCTCTTTTAAGTGCCCTGACAGAGTTTAAAAAAGTAAATTTTATCCCTGTATACTCCAGGAGGCAGTTACAGCATCATTAACACTAACTCATCATAAGTATTGGTTAATGCTAATTGTTTAAACAGGAATCATAAAACCATTTTCCTTAGTAAGGCTGTTGAATTTCAGTTCAACTTCTAAACTATTTTATCCAAAAACTTGAAATCTGACAGTCCACATGTGATTTTGAATATTCTCATGACAAATATGGGGATGTCTGTCTCCAGTGCTGTGTTGCCTGTTCGACAGAGATTATTTAATTATTGTGTCCACTCCTTCTTTCTTTAACTAACTAAAAAACCTTTCAGATATTTCGGAGTTAAAATCAGAATGTACCCAGTTGCCATCATGAGGAAAGGTAAGGAATCTCTTCATTACGAGTATGGGACTTGATTTCAGCTCAGACCAAGAGCATCTTTAGTATCACGCAGAGAGGAATTTAAGTTGTACACAGAAAAGGCTAGCTCATCTTCCCCCCGCTCCCCCTGCCCC
>VXBL01009766.1:525783-568666 GCA_013400195.1 Aramus guarauna
AAGCTGTGAAGTTGTATCCAGGTTATGAGTTCATGGTCTGTAATGAAACACAAACAAGTTGTGTAAAAAAAAACAAACAACTGGTTTGAAAATCCTCTTAACGAGGGTAGAGATTAATGTCAGTTACTCTACCAGAGGTCAGTAATAACTGCAGTGCTGTAGTGGTCTGTCCTGAGATCTCTCCTGTTTTGATGGACTGGATGTAAAAGAACTTTTCTTCATGAGGACAGTCAAACAGTAGAACTGGGCGCCTAGAGAAGCGCTGTTTACATCTTTGGTGTTTTTCAAGATTTAACTGGATAAAAACCTGACCAATCTGGTTTGTGCTTATAGTTGACCCTCCTTGGAGCAGGAGATTGGACTAGAGATCTCCTAAAGTCCTTTTCAACTGAGATTATTCTACTATGCAATGTTCATGTCTTTGTCAGTAGTCATCCTCCATCCTGGAGCTCAGAATAGTTCTTTCATTATGAGATGGAAGCTTGAATTTTAGATGTGGTTTGAACTCATTCTGTACATGGCCAAAATGTCCTCCCTCACATAAAGGTTGAAGAAAATAAAAAATAAAAAAATAGTTATCTCAAAAATTCTTCGATGAAAAAACATACAGGGACACAAACATGAAATTTTCTCTTTGAACTTAGGCCTCTTCCAAATGTACTGCAAAATTTCATACATACACCACAGAATTTATTTCATATGTATTTACTAAGAAAAGAATATTGATTTAACATTCAGTGCAAGTTTTAAACAAAACGAACACATAATTCTGTTATATTCCAGATACTGTTTTGTCTGTCTAAAGGACATAGGATTGTTTTGTAGCACAGCTGTGTCTTTAGTGAGAAAATCTGATTAAAATACTAAGTAAATTTAAAACCTGATCCTGAACTTATTCAGAAATCAAAGGGAGTCAAAATACTTGTCTTTGTCATGAACAGAAATAGGATTACAAAAAGCTAGCATACTTTTCAGTAACACTTCCATGTTAAACCCAAATTTTAACAGAAAATGTGTTGGTTTTCTTCCAAAGTGAAATATGTTTTAACTTTCTTTTATTATTATTTTGTTTAGTAAAAAAAATCTACCTAACAGTAATGGGAGTTTTTCTATAAACTGTATTAAAAAAACATGCTTTCTTACAAAATAAAATTTTCAATGGAATATTTCCATAGTAAAACAACTACTTTCAGATGTGAGCAGCAGTGAAAGTAGACTGCTCTAAGATGTTATCATGATGATTGTGTATCAAAAAAGCAATATAAATTTGGAACTCAAACTTTCTCTAAGGCAAGCATTTAGTAATAATTTCTACAACTTTCTCTTTCTGGCATTTCATTTTACATACAGATTTTTTTTCAGTTTTTCTTCCATGCTTTTTTTTTCCCCCTAGCAATCTTTTTAGATTAATTATGTTCAAGTCAAACATACTTGAATCACATGGTCATCTTTCCTTAACATCTGTAGTTAGTTATGTACAGTTCTCCAGGGGTACTCTCGTACTTCGTTAGAATTTCTGAAGAGAGTTACATGTTCTGAAAGCAAATGCTCTGAAGTTTTTAATCAGTTGTGCTCTTTAACAAGGTTATTTGACTTCGTATTTTTCACGTTTGGCTGCAGGACCACCTTTAGTCAACAAATTATGCACAAGAGAGTTAATGTGATTCGTGCCTCAGGAGTCTTAAGTCTTTAGAGTTACTATTGTGCTCCTACAAGATTAGTAATTGTTGTAGAACTATAGTACTGTAGCTGCTTTTCTAAAGGAAGTATTTGTAAACATGTATGGTTTTAACATATGTAGCATATGAATGTCTACATTTCAGCAATATTACTTTTATGAATAAATGCAAAAGAAAATAAAGGAATGTAGTGTCTATATCTATATCATCTACCTGAAAAAATAATGAAATACGTTCATCAGAAATGTCTTCCAAGGTATCAAAAAATATGTCCTCCCCGTGTTTGTGAGAGTAATGCTTTAGAATGCATTGCTGAAAACTTTTTAGGTAGTTTTCCAAAATAATACTAGCAATTACTGTTATACAGTTTTGGAGGACGTTAAATTTCTTATTTCAAGTGAGACTGTACCTTCATTCATGTACAACTCAGGAGCAAATCTATAAAAGCAAAGAGGAACAACTTTCAAGAAATAAGGATGTATTTGCTTAAACATAGGGCAATTGCAATCCTCATTTTCCTTTTTGACTGTTAAACCTTTCATCTTGTGTGTATATTTATCTCTCAACAAGGCATTGATTTAAAGAAATGGAGTCAATTTTTTCAGTAATTTGGGATATGTTACCAGCAAATCCTAGGGGGGGGGGAAAAACCCTACAGATTAGTTCTTGATTCTATGGAATATGTCATGTAGGTGTATTTTGAAGTGGTTTTGTCTTTTCCATCAAACACCAACACCAGAAATAAATAACCGGTGAGTGGCTTTGACTATTGCCTTTCTTATACTTTTCCACTTCCAGTGAATGGAATATGTCATAAATTTCGGAAAAGATACATATTTCATACTATAAGCTTAGAGCCTTATGCCATATGCCACGAGGGCCAAACAAAATGTAGCGGACACATTTCTGTAAGAAGCATTTTAGGAATGCAGAGAATATTAGCACATATTCTGACATCCCTAGTTTTGCTTTATGCAATCCTAAATGCCTTAGGGAAAGCAATCAATGAAACCAACCAAACAAAATGTATGTGTAGAGGACGAGGGAAATGTATGTCTGAGTTCTACAGCAAGTGAAGAATAGGAAGGGAAAGAGATACGGAAACGGACGGGATTGCAAAGTGAGGGCAGGGCTTTCACCACCTGCTTCTTGAAGGATGTGAGTCAAATCAGTTGTCTATCACATGAATCAAAAGTTTAGTTTCAAGGTTACTCAAAGAGTCCTTTCTGTAGATGATTTATGCTACACTGCTGTTTTTGAAAGGTATGCCAAAGTTATTCACTCCTTTAGTGATAAGAAGCCTTCAAATTTCCTTCTCCTTTTGCTCTGGCATGGGTTGTAAGTGTCAGCTTCTTTCTCTTTTTCTTCCTAACGACAGCATACAGAAGGAGTGACATACAGCCCCACTGCACCATTATTTTTTTGTCGTCTTTTCACGTAGATCTCCATTTCCTAAGCATTTTCTCTGTAAATATTACCATTTTTAATGTAAGTGTTCAGAAAGTAAGTGTGTTCAATATGAAGATTTTGCTGTATTGAATTTCTATCTTAAACGCTTCAAAAAACTGTAAGCAGGCTACCAATGCTGGTACTTATAAGTATCATGATATTTAGATTGTTGTTGTTTGGTCCTTGTTACTCCTCGAGGAGCATAGGGCTGCAACGATATTTAGGTTAACATCAGTTAAAAAGAGAGTTCAGGTTTCCTTGCTACTGCTTTCAATTTCTTCCTGCAAGCCGATGCTGAATCAGTTACAGTTAAGCCATACTTTTAGTGTTCCTTTGCAACTATAGCAAATTCATATAAAAAAAAGAAGTTGAATAGCCAATATGGTTCAAAAGAAACCCATTGAATATGAGTGTGCTCATATAAATGAGAATGACTTTGAGAAATAAATGTCTCTGAGTCTGCCAGGAACTTTTCTGTTCTGTCTCCCCTTAGGAGAGCACACTTGTACGTACTGAAGTATAGAGATGTAAATTGTAACCATTGAATGAAAATCATTGTTAGCAACTAATTGATTAATACACAAATAAAAAGAATAAAGATGTGCAACCAACCAAAAAAAAAAGAAATTTTATGCAGTCTTATTATTGTGTTGCTGTATTATCTCCTTAAGTGGATTTTTTTTTTTTCCAGAATCTTTACAGTAAGGAACTTCATTAAATATATTATTACTTATGTTGCTGCTTCAGTGTTGAGTGTAGATGATTTGGATCTCATTCTAAGGCATATGTGGAACATAGCACCCAAAAGTAGAGAATTGCATCCTAAATTTCTGACTTGATTTCTGCTTGCAGATGTTTAGTTGTGGGTATAAAACTGGTATTATGTGCAGACAGTAAGACGCCTGAGAGTATTTTAATGGAATGACAGTCAATTTTAAGTATTACTGCTAATGAATCCAGTTTCCTAAGAGGTGCCTGGTGTCAGCTTAATATAACAGACATTAACAGAGTTGGACAGTTTGCCATACCTTTTTCTGGCTTTCTAGAAACTCAGACAAGAACCATTTTTAGCTGAGTGACCTTTTAAAGGTCTTATTAACACCAGTGAGACCTAAAGGTATTGCTATTAAAAAGTAAATATTGTGTATTTTAGTACAATGTTAATTGACATATATGTGGTACTTGCCTGAGTACTCCCTATGTTAAACGTTGAACTGAGTGATATCTTTTAATATTGTGATGGCAAAAGAGTCTGGAAATTGACATGTAGTCTTTATCTTAAAAATGAAGAAAACAACTGCTTTTGGAAAAAAAAAATACTTTGAAGTGTAAACCAAGTGTGAGTAATTTAATTTGAAAAGATAATTTTAATTTTTTGAAATTAAACTTATTAAATAAAAAGTTAGTTTAAAAATGGAAGTCTTTCACTACTTGGCTGAAACAGAAATGAAATAGCATAGTCAGTTGACATTATGAAACATCATTTAACATAAGCGTTTAAAAAATCCAAGAGGAAAAGTAATTTCTTCAGTATCAAGCATCCAGATGATAAAAGACTTGCTCAAGTAACAGATTTGAGGCAAAAATCATTCTAGTTCTAGGGACAGTTTCATAGAAATTTTTCATCTTGGAAATACTCAATCTGATACATGAATATATTCATCAGAATTTAGAAAGCTGTGCAAAAACATGCCTTTCCATGATTGAAACATAAACTAAACTATGATTGGACCTTCACTGATTTATATATACACAGATTAGGATTTTTCAGGGAATAATAGCATATGATGTTATAATGCTGAAAACTTGTAGAACATTATCATAGGAGAAGGAATCTGATATCCTCTCAATGTGATTGATTGACATACATCCTCAAGTTTTTTCATTGCAAAATAAAATATGCATTTTATATTAATCCACAATATTTGTCTTTTTCATATTTGTTTAATCTGAGTCTCTTAAAGACAATCTGCCATTGCCACAATATCATGTCACAAAACACTTTTGATGTCATCAGCCTTTTCTGTAAGTACTCTGGATAACAAGGTAGATTTTTTTTAATTAATTATATTTTCAATATGTTTGATATTGTTTCACCTAAATACTAGTTTTTGTTTTCTTTTGTTTTATTTACAAATTTTATTGTTCTGTTTGTAAATGCTCTTTGGATGGCAAGTAATCATTTATACACATAAGTAGGCCACATCATCCCGTCTTCTCTTGAAATGATGTTGGTATGATGAGAGCTATTGAGTGTTTAATTTATCTTTCTAAAGTATAAAGACTTAAAAGCCAAAATTCTGTCTATTTTTATGGGAGTGATGACAACAGCAGTGATGATGAAATTTAAATAAAAAAATGGAAAACAAATTCTGAAAAGATTATGAAAATTCTTTATCAAGTCACTGTAGGATTTCAAGTTACAAGTGTTTACTCTGAAAATTAATCAAATTAGTATTTTCATTTCTAGTATTATTGTGTAGGTAGTATGGCAGTTATTTGTCGAAAATCTTGTACTCGTGTCAAACAGTGTACTTCATTAAATTTGTTAATAGTAGTGCAAACTTTAATCATTGAAACTCCAATTAAAATCTGATTAAATATATTTACCCATGGGATAGTGGGATTACAGTAAATTTTAAGTGTGAAAAATAAATTGCAGCTTTTATTATAGATATGTGATGGTAGTAAATACATTAATATACCAGAGACTAGCTACATGTGTATTTATGTTTGGTTCTTTTTTTTTTTTTGAAGCTGCAGTAAGGGATATATCAAACAACAGTCAATGTCAAAATTTAAGGAAAAATATTTTTTTAATTACTTTTTTAATTTGGATCACACCAATACATATTAGGATTTTGTTGGAAACTCCCTTTTACAAATTCATATGTCGTATTAGCTTCTGTTTAAAACTTCTTTAATTCTGGAAAGAATTTCCATTGTCTGTAAACAATTGTAGATCAAAATTTAATGAAGCAATGTCAGAATAATATTATTGAATGAGATGGTGGTATTGACGATGTGTTATTGATGTGAGGTCTCCTGGAATGATTGAAAGAGTTAAAATGAGGGCCATCTCCATAAACTTAAGTGAGCCAAAGAATAACATTCAGTTTTTTCTTTTCTTTCTGGCTGCCTGTTGGTTTTCTTCTCTTTTTACTGTCCTCTCCAAGCAATGTTTATTATGCTTTCCTCTTGTCAGGAAAGAAAGCAGAGGACAGGAGAAGAGAGAATCTAAAAATCTATGTTTTCGTTAAAGAAAAGTTTTAAAAAATGAGTTAAATATCTCTTGAGACATTAGATCTTAGTTATTGTAATATCTTAGTCATACAGGTATTAAATAGTGCAATCACTGAAAAGAACTGCAGATATTTAGACTAGTTCAATGTGCATTTTTTAGCATAGCACGCTTGGCACTAAGTACAACATTGCTTCTCTACCTTACAAAGTTGTTAATTTTATGGTATCTTTGGCAGTTTTTTATTTCACGTCAAAATTACTGATTTGTAGTCTGTTCACACCATCCTAACATTTTTTTACTTACTGTTACTAGCTATTTCTGGTATCTGCTAGCATAGCTAGTGTGCAGTGCTGCTCTTATACAATATATGGAGTTGGGAAATTGTTTTATTATAGGTTAGAAAGCTCTCTACTCTTAAATATTGAATATTTCTCTTTTAATCTTATTTGTTGCCAAGTACTTAGCGGTTAAAATATGCTGTGTAGGAATATACTGAGTGAATGAAACATGATAAAATTAATAACAGATGTTTATGTTTATAATCTTAGTTGTGAAAAGTATAAGCAGCAAATAACATCATGTATGAGTACACAATTGCATTTATTTGGGGGAGAAGAAAAACAATGTAACTTTCTATGTCCCTCTATATTCACAGCCAACTCTCAGTTACAACCTTTGTAACCATATAAGCAGTATAAAGTGTGTATCTGTGTAGTAGAGAAGAGTGGTTTAGGTTTGTTTATTGCCGGGGCGGGGAGAGGAGAAATGTGTAGCACTTTCATTCCTTCTTTGAAAACTTGTCCTTGACTTGACATGAGAAGCAAATAAAATGTGGGAGAACACAGAACAGGAAAATGAAAAGAGATTCCAAAGCTCTATGCTGTCTTAACTTCCTCAACCTTTGAACAAGAAGAGAGAAAATTAAAAAAACCCAAAACCTACTTGCTTACTTCTCAAGGCTATATGCATTTGAGAACTTTCCTACATGAAAATCTGGTTACCAGATTGACTTTCCTTTCCTGCCAATTGACCATGACACAGTCGTGGGGTTTTTGTTTTGTTCGTTTGTTTGTTTTTCTGGAAAGAGCTATTATTGTGTACATACCCCTTTGAAAAAGAACCTGTAAGTAAGAGCCTGAGAATCATTGGAAGCTGGTTTTCCTATATGTTTCCAGATTCATCCTGAGTGTCCACCAATTAGTAGTAAATATTCTAAGATCATTGAACGGTGGCAAAAAAGTTATTAACAGTTTTCTTGTACATTGGGGAAGGAGTGTTTTTCCTGTGAAGTAGTATGGCTTTAACACTGGCAGATATTCTTTCTAAATTCTTCCTGAAGAACACTGGGGGGGAGGTAATAATAATAATAAAAGACTCTAAGCAATCTGAGAGTGTTTTGATGTAATGGATAGTGCTGCTAAAGCTATTAGTATAAGTTCAGAAAATAATCAGAATGTGGCACATAAGAAAAATAAATATTAGTTAAATAGCCCCCCCCCCAAAGTAAAGCATTAAAAGTTTCTTTTTTTTGTTTGTTTGTTGTGTCTCTCTTTTAAGAAAACTTTATTAAGTATTACAGAGATGAATTAAAACAGAAAATCCATTTCTAAATACTCTTCCACTGAATGAAAGAGATGCTGTGTTAGGCGTAACTTCTGTATTTTCAGCAAATACTTTCACTTGCATAAGCAACCTTTAAAGGTCTTTTCTAGTTCAGGAGGTTTGTAAGCCTCTTTTTCAGAGTTAGTGTTTTAAAAATAACATGAGTAGGGCTATTTTTGCTAGAGTTTAATGATGATTTCAGTGATATATTAATAGATGGAATTTATTTTTCATATGTACTTGCAAAAACAGCACCCTTTCTTTACCAGTTGGCAGAGTTATTTGAATTCCTCCAGAAGAAAAGTTTTCCAACTTTCTCTTGTGATTTTCTTTTACTTTCAAACACATTCAGTTTCTGAGCTGTTATTTTATTTCTCTAATACCAGTATGGTCATTTTCCAGGAGTTAATATTTTTTTCTCTCTCCCCTTGCTGTTGTTCTGCTCTTATACACACATTCCTCATGATGAAGAGTTTTGTTTTTTCCTTTGAAAGTTTTCTTCTTACCTGACAAGTTTTCCAACTGGTAATTGTTCTGTTCTCAAACAACTTAATTATAAATTGGTGATGATATATCTTTCAGTTAAAGACTTAAACAAATGAAACTAGGTTGAAAAATAGGTAGGATTGTGACAATAGGCTTCAGAGTTCTTTCTGGCCTGTAAAATCTGTGGCTTGGGGAAGGGAATTTGGAGTCTGGAACCTGATGTGCAAGACATGGCACTCAAGATTTCTGGTCATCTCTTCCTCCAATAGACATTTTGTGTGTCTGATCTTAGCAGCCAACAGCTAAGTTGAGTTTGTGAGTTGCTCTGTTTTAAAAGACTAAACGCTTTTATGTGGTTTAGTGGAAATGTTTTTCATATCTAATTCTGAATCAGAGGAAAAGCTCCCATAGCTCCATTACTCTTCCATAGTAAAAGACTACTTGTACAGTTTTCTAGGAATCAGTCCATAATTTCCCTCTTTGGGTACTTTTATTATGTGTAAGAAACATATGACAGAAAATGATAATGTAAAATTCTGCAATAATGACATAAACTGACTGATAGTAACAAGCATTAAGCAATCAGTGATGCTCTAATGCTTACCTGATGTGCTGGCTAACTTGAATTGTTGAGTGTTATTGATCCATGCAGTGCTAAAGCCTGAAAACTCATGGGTATAAGAGAACTAATGGTGATCATCTAAGGGTTTTTGATTACTTTGAAGGCATTTCTAATCCTTCTTATACATAGATTCTACACTTCAGTACTGTCTTGTTTTCTGAGGTTTACATATATATATCCTTGTATTCTTTCAGTTGGAATAGTATACCAAAGCCTTTGTGTTGTTGCAGGGAAAAGATGCTAACTAATTATTTTTTTTGCCTGAGAGATGAGCTTGAACCTGCTTTAAACTTTCCAAGCCCATCTTGTTCACCTTGATGTCTGATTGATACATGAACTGTGGCTATTGGGGAAAAATGGTGGTCAAAACTGAATAAATTTAGGGTTTTATTAGTTGTGAAATCCACTGAATTTGCTGTAATTCCCATTAAATTTTCTGACAGTAATATTGTTCAAAGACAAATCTATAATCAATTTGCTAATATCTACAGTCAGTAAATTAGACTATGCTCATTTGCCACCTCAGGCTCAATTACCACTACTTCTGTTACACAAATGTTTTCATGCTCTGCTCTACTTTCTTAACTTGAACTGATTTAAATTCAAATGTGCGTTAGTTAATTCAGAAGCTTCTAGTAATTTTTCCTTAAAAATTCTCTGATGATTTTAGATTAAGTATGTCCCAACCTTTTGAATCATTCATAGGCACATTCTGCCTTTGACACAGCCATCCATGAATTCTGCATGGTTCTCTTGAAACAATTTCTAGTTTAACCTAATAGTCTAATTTCTAGTTATTATGAATATCTTGTGTGGTTGTTCAGAGAGAGCCATACCACAGAGTTTACCTCTGACCATGGTAAATGTTTCGGTCTCTTCAGTTGTCAACAATCAGAGCATCTGCCAAAGTAAGTCCATAATTTTTATTCTAAGTGTCATAGACAAATGCTTGTGAGCTTGCAATACCTTTTAAGGCAGACAAATTCAATGCCAAGATTTGTGTAGTGTTTAACAATAAAATGATCAAACTTTGCTAATTCATCAAGCCTGTGATTCTGCAATTACACTCCATGACCATAGTTGACATGTTTATTTCCAGTCAGAAACTGAACTGATGATCCACTGAGAATACCACAGTGAAAACTGGACAGTTGTATTAACTTGTTGATGTTCCTGAAACTACTTCCCTATGTCCTTGTATGTACTATTGATTTCTCAAAAACAAAGAAAAAAAAAAAACCCAGTCCTGGTGATCATCAGTGGGCTATTGGAAAGAGCCACTTGTTTTTCCAAGTGTTTACTGCACTTGACTTTGCAACACCTCCAGTCTCTTCTCCAGTTCATTTTCATAATGGGAAATATATTTTTAATCCTGGTACAGTATGGACAAGCTTTTCATCTCTAGAGATCCAAAGCTCTTAAATGCCTTGAAAGCATACTTTTAAGAACATCAGGAATCAGCTTGACATGGCTTTGCCTGGCTGACATCAATTTTCACCTGTAATCTTTGGCCAATATAAGCAGTTTCTCTTGGAGGCTCTAATAAAGTAAGTGTATATATAAGAAAGGTGATTTATCCTGTTCCTCAGATGGATTCCTGAGATTAAATCTCTCTGCAGCAGGTGACAATGGATGCTAGGAAAATGTCTGGTATTCTTGATATTAAAAAAAATTCAGCAGTTTCTCTTTTTATTACAGCACTATTTTTGCAAGACCACTAGCTGACAGAAATTTCTGAAAAAGTCCAATTCTATTACACATCAGAGTTCTGGCCAGCTTTTCCAGTACTGGAGTAGACATTCATGTTAGTATTTATCCAAAAAGCACCCAGAGATTCTGAAATTGCTGTGAAATGTAGTGAAAGGAAATGGATGCATTTAAGTCCCATTGTTTGGGACTATTCAAAAATTATTTTTGTATCTCTGTTGTGAATAAGAAGCATTGTGATATGTGAGATAAAGACTTGGTGAACAACATGTCTGTGTTCTGAAGATGGCACCATCCCTTTCAAAGTACCAGTATCCTGGTAAAAATGTTTATATGTGACCAAAAGTCTGCATACCTTCATACCACCTTCAGACTCAGGGAATGGGAGATCAGTAACCATGTTTGGTTTCTTGGTTCATTGGTTTTGTTGGGCTCTCCCTCCTCATCATTAACTTAAAACTAATTCTCTGTTGGATACTGGGAGAAGTTCGGGGAAAGTATGCTTCAAAGATGAGGCAGTTGAGTTAAATGTAGCCTGTTATTCTAAAATTCCCTCCACCCCTCCTCCAGTCTGGCTATCAGCAGAGTTGTCAATGATTCATTTCTGTTCTTCTTGTTTGTTTGTTTTTGCTATGATGTAGTCATTAATTGATGACCAGCCCATCAGTGTTTGAAAGAAAATCTTCTAACGTGATCACCATTAACATAAACAAATAATCAAGTTCAACTGACCAAATCCTGCAACAGTACCTTTATACTTACTAAAAAACTACCATCAAGGTGAAGGGTGTCTGTCTTCAGTCTCACTAACACCACAAATTTTAATTCTTTCTGTGCTGTTATCTTTGCATGTCCATTCTCTACCTTAACCCTGTTGCTGCTGATCTGATTTGAAACCTTAACTACAGAGATGAAAACTGTCAGTGTGCCCAAGCTATGCATAACTACTATGTCAGTAGGTATAACATTGGAGTTTTGATGTTTGTGTGGAGTGGCTACTAGCAAAAAAAAAAATATTTTCTCTTTTTCCCATCCTCTCACAATTTAATTACTCTTAGTTTGAAACATTTGACCTTATTAACAGCCAGTGACGTGCTGTGTGTCTGTTAAACTCCTCTTAGTGTTTCATGTAATGTCCCTTAACTATGTTAAGCAGCAACCCCATGTAAGTCAGAAGTTTGCCTTTGCCAGGTAATATTCAGCACCTCTAAGAATTTGCGGTACCTAAATTGTGAGGTTTAAAATGAAAGGAGAGTTTGCATACACTGTCGATTGGGATGGCAGGCTCTATAATTAACCTTTGAACCTTGTTTCCTAATGTGCATGAAGTTTTCTTAAAAAATTTTGATAAACCTAATGCAAAAGTGCCTGTGGCACTGCCGTTTATCCAGGAACAAAATGATTGTTTTAACTGCAGTCTCATCTTTGTAAGTGGCCAAACAGAACTGACCTGTCAGAACTCACCGATCCATGACATGTTAAAGATCCCATGGACAGTTCCTGAAACTACACTCACATCTGAGTCTTTAGCTTCTGTATATCAAGTTCTTCAACTTGGAACTTAATGCTTTGCAGCTATGAACTGTAGTCCCTGCGCCAGGACTCATGCATATTTCCTTTTTGTAATGCTAAAGCACGTACAGTAATTCTGTTAAAATCTCTGTGGAGTAAAATGCAGCCTTTTACAACTATTTTAAGGTTGTAGTTTGGTACAGTAATGAAAGAATGAAAAAATTGCATAAAATTATGTCACAAAAAGCAGGAGGTAAAATTTGAAATGTTATAAAAAATATCTATTAGAGCATTCATATACATCTTATCTCTTCCATGTGACAGATAAAAATTATGATTAATGCCTAAGCAATCAGATTTTCTGGTTTTAAAACACTCATAGTTTTTGTTTGTTTTCATCACTTTTTATTTATTTTCATCTGTCATTCTTATGGTAATCACTTCAAGACCAAGACAGGCCAAATTCTGGCCACTTAACATGTTTGCTTCTAAGCCATTATCTGAGCTGAAAGCAATATGGATTCACTCTTTTTTATAACAGCAAGATAAAAGAATCTCTTGGAAAGGGTATTGTGAAATTCTTTTGGAAGATTTCACTAATCAGTTTGTGATTAAAAAGGGAGGTTTCAACTATACAAAATATCTGGAAAAATGGCCATCCTGAAGACAACTTTTGAAATATTTCTTATATTTTGACTTGTACAACGCTTAGTAAAGTAACCGTATTGTTTTATATATAGCACCTACCATCATTGTCAAGTGCTCTGTACCACCTTCGGAGACTGCTGACAAGCAGCTGAGGCTGTTACAGTTAATGTCTAAAGTTCGCAAATGTTACTCACCTTCACGCGTTTGAGTTTTTAAAAGGTACATTTTCAATTCAGTCAAAAATCTTAATTAACTGCTATTAAATTTCTATTTATGTGACCTTTTAACAGCATGTGGTGATTTTAAGTGACTTGTGTAAACTAGAGTACTATATTGTGATTTATATAATGTGAGGTAAAATGCAGATAGGGTCTTTGTACGGCTTCCTTGAATTGCATTTAGTGATGTAATTCAGTTGTTCTAACTTGTAGTGTAAGCATTGGTAAACCAATGTAGTGAACCAGAGCAACTGATCTGTTAATAATGAGAGAAGTTTCTTGTAATTCTTTTAGTTATTATTTGTATTTTTTTGCATATTTTTTTTTTTAAAAAGGAAGAGCCTGTTTTCGTCTCTTCTTGGCATAAAAGTTTTTAAAGAATGAAATGCTTTCATGGGAAAATGTCTACTAATCAAAAATTTAGAAATAAGCTACTACTAAATTTTAGTTGTAGCAGTTGATGATAACATGGAAAGGAAGCAAGTTGTAAAGCTAGCATAATGGAAAATTAATATTATTTTTATCACTTGGGTTTTCTGCAAGAGTTTCTGAAAGATGAAACAGCTCTAACTTTAGATTTAATAATCTGATAAATTTTGATGAGAAGTTACAGTATTATACCTTTACTGTTCTAATGTACTTGATAATTTTATTTTCAAATTATGTCTTTCCTAAATACTTGATAACTTGATGCTCAATTTTCAGATTAATTCATACTTGGTTTTCTATGTAGTTTAAACTCAGTGTCATTAATAGAGGGCATGCAAGTAGCCAGTTAAATGTGGAAAGCATGCTTATATTTAAATAGTATTTTCATTATGTTACTATTTGTCACATCCTATTATATTATTGCATAGTGATTTTACTCTATTATATAAAAAGTGCTATATGTTTCCTTCTTTTTTCCATGATTTTTTTCTTAATATAGCAACTTACATGTATTTAATTGGAGGATGGAGTTCATGTGCAATGCAGTTTTGGAAATATATTCATTTTTCTGCTGCATTCGAAACAGAATACAGATTAAAGTAGCAGAAATAATAGAGTAATAATATGTAAATAATAGATAAATAAAAATAATAAGGAAAAAAGTAATAAAAATGTAAAACTAAACATAAGAAACATGGACCTACTGATCACTGATTGCATCAGACTGTCTAAAAACCAATAGCTAAAATTTAGTGGTAAAATTCTGTCCAGAAGTCACTAATCCCCTTGTCTATAAGGATGGAATGTATGTGTCAAATTTTAAGTGTTGTTTGACTGCAGGAACACTGCTAATAAACCTCACTTGCAGTATACCAGAGGAGCAATCTCAAACAAAAATAGCCCTTAACAATTTGTATTGCAGGCTCCTAATCAGCCTTTAGGTATATTTGAAACAGAAATCCACATACTTTTCTTGTCAATTGTCAAAGTCCTCATTAAAACTAAGATCATAAGTTACACATGAAAGATGGATTTTTGCCATTTGAGAATGAAAATATGATGTTGGATACTGCATGTAAATGATGTTATTTGCATTTGCCTTTATCACAAGGACTTTGAAATAATACATGTATAAAAAAAATACTTTAATTGTTGAGAATTTTTTTTTTTGTTATGGTCTAAAGCAAGTATCCTTCTAATGTTTTCCACTTAACTCACTCTTCCCAAATAATTTTATACCGTCCCCCTGCACAATTTTTTTCTCTCCAGGTCCTTCAGAGAAGCCATTTCCTCTAGCAGGGAAGAGAAATGGCATTGACAGGTACTTGTTGAGTTAAGATTGAAGAAGTAAATGGTTAGCCCTTCAGATCAGAGGAATTCTTATTGCTCAGCAGTCTGCATTTCCTGCCCTTCTTTTGCCCCATTTTCACACCTTAGACTTGTTTTTGCAACTGTCGTACTGCATGTGATTAAGAAAGGGTTGTGTCTTGTTGTATATCCAAATACATTTTAAAGTTTAAGCATGTTTAAACCCATTGAAGTATGAGTAAATTATGTTTGGAGGTGTTTGAAAGACACTTGACTTTGTTATCAAATCAATTATAAAATATCTATTTGTTTGTTAGCAATAGAGTGAATATATTTATAAAATATCTGGTATAACTTACATGGCCTTCATCTTTAGAAGAAGGAGGAAAGCAAAAATGAAATGACTGATCAGACATGTAGTTTAGATTTGTTTCTAAACAAGTATCTAATAAGTGCAAAATTATGTGTATACATTGTATCTAAATTCTAGTTGGCATTCAAATCAGAGTAGGGTCTTTACATGGTATATTTAAGAAGTCATTGTGTCAACCAACAACTGGCAAATTTTAAACTTCATCTGTTTGAAGTTTCAGCAGTAATACTTCAAAAATATTGTAAAGATCTTTGATCATGCAAATAATAATTAAAAGCTTTATCAAACAGTTATGTTGCAGGTATTGATTATGTATGTCATTGCTTAACCATGTGAGGTCTAGAGAAAAAGCTTTAGAAAAACTTTCATGAGTCATATCAGACAAAATGTCTGATACTAGATATTTTAGGTAAGTATCATAGATTCAATTTTTAAGCAATAGTTTATAAAAATAAAAGGGATTAAAATAATTGCTAGTGTCTTTGTCCTTGTAGATTTTGTAGGAAGTAAAACAGCTTTGCTTGTCAAGCTCTTAGGAAAAGCAATCTTTAGTTCATCAAAGCTGGATACACGACTGACTATATTTTTAAGAACATAACTTACTCTCTGAAAAACACAAAAGAAATCTGGATGTCTGAGTAAATGGAAGTAATGTTATGACAGTTTAATTAGGGGAATTGACACAAAAGTACCTTATGTTTTTTCTTTCCCCTCTGTGGTTTCCATTTTAATTATTCATTATTGAAATTCTTTTAACAGTTTCATAAATAAACTGTAAAAATTACAAATATATCAGTGTTGATAAATGTTCTACCTGCAGTAATGAAATGTATAGCAGGTGTCTGCTTAAGCTTAGCTTCTTTCCTCTTGTCTGATCCTGGGAATACCTTTCTGATGCTAGACTTTGTGCTGCGACTCCCAGTCACCTTCTTGTCCTTCGTATGGTTTTAAATGGGTTCCAAGATTATTTGTCCCATCATCTTCCCAGGGATCAAGGTGAGGCTGACTGACCTGTACTTTCCTGGATGCTCCTTCTGACCCTTCTTGAAGGTAAGGTTGATATTTGCTTTCTTCCAGTCCTCAGGCACCTCTTCTGATCACCTCAGTCTTTCCAAGATGATCGAGAGTGGCCTCTCAGTGACACTGGCCAGCTCCCTTCACACTCATGGAAGAATTCCGTGGAGGCCCCATGGACTTCTGTATGTCCGCTCTGTTTAAATGGTCCCTTACCTGATCGTCCCTCACCAAGGGTAGGTCTTCCTTGATCCATACTTTTCTGGTGTCAGGCACCTCGGATTCCTGAGGGTGATTTTTCTCAGTAAAGACTGAGATGAAGTCACTAAGTACCTCAGACTTTGCCATATTCAGCACCTGCCCCATTCAGTAATGGACCACATTTTCCATGGTCTTCATTTTGCTACTCATGAACCTGTAAAAGCCCTTTTTGTTACTCTTCATGTCCCTTGCCAGATTCAACTCCAGGTAGACTTTGGCTTCCCTAAGCCCATCCGTACATGCTCAGACAGTGCCTTGGTTTTTCTCACAGTTCAAGGGATCTCTGGAACCCCTCTTTTTGTCTAGGACTGTATCTAATGAAATTCTTCCTCTACTTTGTTTTTCCAAGTATGAGTATTATTTCTTTTCTATTTTTCACTCAGAGATTTTCATGCATCTTCCAAAGCTGTTATTTTGCGTACAAAAGATTCTTTGAAAATTTACAGAGCTACAATAATATCCTTCCCTTCAATCTTTGCTTCCTTTTACAATCTGCCAATATTGTAATACATTCAGGTGACTCCTGTGCAAAGCTGGTTAGTGTTTTCTAGTGCTGTCTCTTTCTGTCCACCAAGAATTTTCTTGCTACTTTTTTTGGACAATAAATTGTTGAAGCAAAAGAACCTTCTGAGTTTATTATCTACCACTAGGATAAAGAGAAAAATAATAGTTACAAGGACAAGTTTAATGGAATACATTCTTATATCTACAACAGTAAGTAATCAAAGTACCTATGGTACAGGCAATTCAGTAGAGCATGAATCCATGCATTCTTTGAAGAGGTAAGGAAAACCTGCATAATTTTAGTACACAATGCTTTTCCAGTGAAGTGGTACACTTGATGTTTTAATGCCATCCAGAGGGACCTTGACAGGCTTGAGAGGTGGGCCTGTGTGAAGTTCAACAAGGCCAAGTGCAATCCCAAGCACAACTACAGGCTGGGCAGAGAATGGATTGAGAGCAGCCTTGAGGAGAAGGACTTGGGAGTATTGATTGACAGAAAGCCCAGCATGAGCTGGCAATGTAAGCTCACAGCCCAGAAATCTAACCATGTCCTGGACTGCATCAAAAGAAGCATGACCAGCGGATCAAGGGAGGTGATTCTGCCCCGCTACTCCACTCTTGTGAGACCCCACCTGGAGTACTGCATCCAGCTCTGGGGGCCCCAGTACAAGACATGGGCCTGTTGGATCCATGGGATGGCCACAAAGATGATCAGAGGGCTGGAGCAGCTCCCCTATGAAGACAGGCTGAGAGAGTTGGGGTTGTTCAACCTGGAGAAAAGAAGGCTCCAGGGAGACCTTATAGCAGCCTACAGGAAAGCTGGAGAGGTACTGTTTACAAGGACATGTCATGATAGGACAAGGGGTAATGCTGAAGCAGGGTGGATTTAGATTAGATATTAGGAGAAAATTCTTCACTGTGAGGGTGGTGAGGCACTGGAACAGGTTGCCCAGAGAAGCTGTGACTGCCCCCTCCCTGGAAGTGTTCAAGGCCAGGCTGGATGGGGCTTTGGGCAACCTGGTCTAGTGGAGGGTGTCCCTGCCTGTAGCAGGGGAGTTGGAACTAGATGATCTTTGAGGTCCCTTCCTACCCCAAACCATTTTATGATTGTAGGATTAATATAATTACAAAATATTGAAGGGATGATAATGGATAGAGATTAAAATGTTGCTGCTTGAATCTAGTCAGTTATGGTAACTGACCCAACACACTAATGTCTTTATTTAACTTGATAGTTCTTCTATGTGTCACTTGTTTGGTTTCTTTTCAAAAGCAACTGTTAAAGGATGACTTTATGGAAATGCTTAATTTTTTGTTTATGTTGTTTAAGGGTTAACCAAAGATGTAGTTACTCCAACCAAGGACAAATTATTTCATATGCACTTCAGCACTGCAAGCCTTTTGGGCATGCTTTCACTGATATATGCATGCTGTTTTCTCTTCTGAGTGTAGAAATCCCTAATTAGGTTACCAGCTGTTTATACTTATTGAGTTTTGGACTCATCCACATGATTCAATGTACTGATGTATTGGCAATCTCTGAGCTAGCTCTAGGGTCCTGGCACATCTATAGGGTTCAGTATGGTGCCCTACAGACATACCAACTCCAGTTCTAACATAGGATAATCATATCTTCAGGAGGCAGAGATCAAACCAATAAGTCGCTTTGAGGAACGCTTTTCTGATTCAAGTTCTAGAGCTAGCTTGGAGAATGCTAGTTTGAAGTCAACAGCAAAAAGCGATGAGTTATTGACCAGGCTGGCAGATGGTATTCACTGGTGGCTTCCTTAGCAGTTTAGTTAATCCACTTTGTATTTCTTATTAGGGGTTGAAATCAACAAAACTATCAACCTTGACATTTAACTTCAATTACGTATAACTGGGCTGCAAACTTACTAGAAATATGGAAAAACTTGAAATGAAACATGAGACACATCATTCTTCTGAACTGCCCATGGCTTAATCAATGGCAAAGAGAAAAAAGTATAAACTCCTTCAGTAAAGGCATCTGTGGTGTCAGTGAAAGGAAAAGACACAGTCTAAATTCCAGTGAGTATGTCACATGAATCAAGAAAAAAATAGATTTTATTGATACCCAACCAGAACTGATTTTTTTCCAATCTAGAGAAAGAAATAGGTGAAAAAAATGTGTCTTGTTACCCTGTGGCATTTATTATGGAAGCTAATATTTTTCTGGAGTATTGTAAAATAAATGATGTTGCATTGTAGGTGGAAGGAGTCCATCTTTAATCATAGAAAGCAGAAGCCATTTGGTTCAGCAGTACAAGTACTAATAAATGTTATGCTCAAGCTAGGAGGCCTTTTATAGTATAGTATCGTGATGTTGCTCAAAACAAAAAGTTGTTTGATTTTTTTTTTTCCCCTCTGTTTCTGGAATGAATACCTGGACTTCACAGTTCGATTAGAGGAGGGAGGAGGGGAAGGATAAACACAGAAATGTAGAGGAGATCAGACAGAAACAATCAAAAGCAGAATATGTTTGTGTTTTGGGTTTTTAGCAGAATTTACTGACTTCTTATCTAGTTTGTTATACATCAGAAAAAATATTGTCCAGAATATGAAAAGTTAACTTAACATGAATATGTTTCATTAAAGAAAATCTAGAGATAAAAATAATTCTGAGATGAGATACTTTCAAAACATATGAAAGAGTCTCCTTCTTCTGTTTAATCTGAAAAGTCTTGGTTCTGTTTTTTATTTTTTTTTATTTTTTTTGGAGGTTCTCCTTAATCATCTCATTTTCAGATATAACTGAACTACAATATTCATCACGTAAAAGGGAATTTATGTGCTTTCTAGACTCACATACGCAGACCTCACTTTTATTCCAGACCCACCTGCATATATTTCAATACTGAATACCTTTGACAAATGTTGAAATTCTGTGGAAAAAAATTGCAGGAATAAAAATACAAGAGTCATTAAATGCAGTTTCTGCTAAGAATGGAGGATTTACAAAGTAAACTTTACATCTTTAGAATTGCTCTAGTACTCCCATTACTCTGTCTTCCCTGTTTGTATTTCCTTTATTAAGTATCTTCTGGAAACTCTCAGTTAGAAATCTTTTAAGAAAGAGTATGTACCATTGCATTATAATAATGTAGGAAACAAATGAAAATCCTTTACATGTTTTAGTCATTTTTCAATATTTCTCCACAAAATCTAACCTTAAAATAACACTAGCTTTAGTTAGCTGAAATATATTTGTGTTTTCCCCACTCTGTTTATTTCTTGCTCTTTCCATTGTTGCTTAGGGCTAGTAAAAGGTCTAACAACTTATTAAAGCAAGTGTATTTGCATTCAGCTGGTGATTGAAGTCATACCATGATATAATTTCTGTATCTTTTTTTTATGGATAAAAGCAAGGTGAAAATTATTTTGTGAACTTGTTGACATAGGAAAAGAAGGAAGAGTTTTGGAAGAAGAAGGATGAAAGTAGCTAATGCCATTATTGTATCTGTCTATTAAGATTTCTTGTTTCCTAAAAAAAATTTTTATACAGTGTTTAAAACAGATTGAGACAGACTCTTTCCTCAATATGCTGGGCTGTTTGCTTACTTTGATTATTCATAATCTATTACTTTTGGAAATGGTATTAAATGTATTAATTTTTATTGTTTTTTAATGTTCTTGCTCTTCCTAATCATCCCTAATCTGTACCCTCACCCCTGTTTTATCTCTCAACTGCCCCAACTGAAAAACCTGCTATTAAAATGGGTTGATTGTAGCTGACTGCTCGAGAAAAACCTGCGCAATTTGCCTGACTGAGGTTAGTATTAGGAATGACAAGAAAAATATTACTGATATTTATTCTGACCATTACCTGGTCGTTGCCCAGTGAATGAACTGTGAAAGGAATTAAATAGTGATTCAAACTCACAGTTTCTGTTCTTTGTCCACAGATGTAGTCTCCTAATGGCTGGGTGGTTAGGTAAAAACTTGGACCCCATAATGGATTCTTAACTTCCTTTAAGGTGGACAGAAATTGACCTTTTTTGTTGTTGTTGTTGATGTTTAGCTGGAAACTATCACTATAGTTATAGAAAACCTTTAAGCAGGAGTTTTTAAAATTGAGAATAAAACCCCATAATAGAGATAAGCTATTCTGTAATTCAAACATTATACTAGTTTTAAACATATGTTATGAACTCCACAAACCTTATAGCTGCAGTCTCATAGCAGGTCAAATCTGGCTGTTGTGTGGACTGGGATCAGTCGAGCCACAGAAAAGCTACAGTTGTCAAATTACTCAACCACAGCTGCCAGTATTAATAGAGAGAGAAGAAACTGGATGTACCAGTTGTCAGCTTATATCCATAAACAAAAGTGGTGGTTGTTTAAATATTTCCTAAACTATTGCTTCTATTTGGTTAACACAACTTTTCACTATTTCTTGCATTAAGTTTCCGTTAAAATTAGTTCTTCACCCAAAGGTGTCTGTCTGTGTCTCTCCCTCTGTGGCCTTTTCATGTTCATACATAATTTTCCTCCATTATTATGGGGACCATACAACTCAAGTCACTGATATTTTTCCCACTAAAATGGGAAATGATTTCCATTTTCCCAAATGGAAAATGATGCTGTCCACATTGCAATGTCTGGACATAGGTGCATTAACCCAAGAAGGACTGAAATACTGAAAGACTGAAGTTCTGGCCTATAAGAATACAAACAAACACATTTGCATACAGAAATACTGTGTGAATACTAATACCAATAGTAGAAATAAATGATGCATGATTCTGTGCATGAAGATACATAAAATATCTTACTAAAAATCACTTGCATTTCACAATGTTGATGTAGCAGTAAGTGTTTGTATTACTAAGTGTCTTATACTTCAAATGATGTGGTTTTAATTATTGGTATCTGAGACATTGAAGCCAGGAAAAAAGAAAAACATACATTTCTGTAAGATTATTTGTGATGAGGTCTTGAACTCAAAGGTAAAAATAAAATGCTTAACATTTTAGAAAATTTTCAGATAGACACCTTTATAAATTGTTATCTCTGTGTTTAAATTACTAATATTCTCAATTCAGATGAGACAGCTGCTATTGTAACTCATTCAGCTCCTTTTGGTATGATTATGTCACGAAAAAAATCTTCTGCCTTAATTCTGAGCCCTACCCATAATTTTCTATTCCTGTCAGATCTGATGGAAAATTAAATTATTTTGGTCTATTCATGGAAGAAAGTACATTAAGTTGGTAGATTTTACTCAAATGATCAAGTCTCCTACTGTGTCTTAGGGCATTGATTGACTAGCTGAAGTCAATTGGTCTACCTGTGATAAGAATCCAAGATGAGCTTTTTAACTTGAGGCTGTAACAAATATTAGAATAGCTAAAACTCAAAAAGGTAGTTCATAGTCAGTGTATTTCTCAGTGTTTTCTATGTTTTCTTATTTGAGTCAGATTTTTACAAATGTATACAACAGAGATCTCTTTGATTGCTCAATAGGATTGAGTGTGTTGTTTGGCTCTGTCCATATGAACCCAAGTTTCAAAAAACATCATAAATTTTATATGGTGACTATTCCATAGTAAAGATAGCTTTTTAGTTTTTAGCTTTTTCAGGCATATTAAAATAATCAGACTTTTTTGGACATTAAGCTTCTGGGAGTTTATGAAAATGTCATATCAATTGAGAAATTATTGAGTTGGACACTAGCCTTTTCATAGCTGAAAGCTTTCAGCTAGTATAGACCTTGCACGAAGAGTTCACACTGTTTGAAATGAAAGCACTGAGTTCAAGGTTGCAGCTGTGTTCCAAGGTTCCTTGAAGAATGCTTGGAAAATTAGCAGAAGTCATTTGCCTGGAAAATGCGATCATTTTATGTAAGTGAAACATCAACAGAGATTCTTACTAAAATGGCCAAGAGGTTAGGGTGAGGTAAAGCCAATCCAACATCAACTTGTGTTTAATGAGTTCATATAAATATTTTATAATGTTATATCTGAAAAATGGCGCAATTCTTCTTGAACAAAAAATCTGTTTGATTACAGGACTGTTAGACTGTATGGAAGCAAACATCAACATAACATACTCTCTTTGTGGCCTACTTCCTCATCGGTAAATGGGAGATGTTAATCCTTCTTTCTGTCTTAACTGTCTTATTTCTTTAGACTATCTAGGTTTGCCTCTTGCCATGCAAATATTCTGATTTTTCTGTGACTATAGTATAACTTGCATAATTTCAAATACAGTGGTTTATTAGAAAATATGTAATTAATAAAATTTAATGATTTGTGTATCTTACCTATGTTATCAAAACTACAGTTTTGTTAGAGAAATTGTCACAAAAGTAAAAATCTACTTGAAAGAAAGAAGGTCTTGATGGGGTAGTTCTGTTGCCATGAAAGTCCCACAAAAAAAGTCAAACTGCAGAATTCACACTTAAGAATAGCAGCCTTTAAAATGCCTATTCCTGGGATATTTAAATTTGAAGACAAGTAATTAAGGAGTTTCCCTTAGTTTCTTTTTTCTCTTTTTCTTTCTTTTTTTTTCTTTTTTTTTTCTTCCTTTTCCTGGACATCAGTTTGATTTTGTCAGGTTAGATCTGTTCGTTAGTGTGGTAAAATAATTAACTTGGAGTGTCAGAAACCACTGGATGTGGGAAAATAAAATGAATGTATTTCCAAAAAAAAAAAAAAAAAAAAAATTAAACAAAACATTGTTTTCAGTAGGAGTTTCGCTGAGTGGTAGTGACCAAATACTGTAGCCATTTTTTATTTTTTTTTTTTAATGTGCTGCTAATAATCTGTCCAGCTAACTGATGCTTTAGTCACTTGTTATTTTCTTTGGAAATGGTAGAAGTTCACCTATTTCTAGAATGGTACATTTTCTTTTTTCCTTTTCAATCTTTTTGATTATTTTTTTTCCCTGCTCCTGGCCCTGACACCTTAACTCTTAGAACAGGATACCTCTGTCAGTTTCACTAATTGTATATATGAACTTTTTGAAAGGTTCTTTTTATAAATCTTAAATTAACAGCAGTTCCATAGCATATTTTTTTTTTCCTGCTCCCATGCAGATTCTTACAAGCATTTGTCAAAAAAGCAATTTTCTTCCAACACTGTAAGAAAGATGTCATCTAGTTTGAACAGTAATCATTTTATTGCTTTTTGTTTTACTTTTAAAGAAGGAAAATGCTTTTCCAAATTGCTGACTTCAAAGTACAGCTTGACTTGTACAATGAATTTAACTGTACTGTGAAAAAAAATGTATATTTCATCTGAAAGATTAATTTTTACTCATAGATTTGTGGTTTAACCAGGCTTCCAGCCAAACAATTATTTTAGGTTTATACGTTTCATAAGTCTATAGTCTCCAAAGAGATGTCATTAAAGTCTGCTATTTGTTAGTCTTTTGAAAAGGACATGTAGTTACAAATAAATGCTTTAGCATTAATTTTTGAGGAACAAGCTAGGGGACTTATTTGTGTGGATTTCATTAATGGGATTTGCACAATGAAAAATCCATGTGCTTTACATTGTAAATAACTTTTTTGTGTGGTTGCCATTTAATTTGTGGCGTTGTTCCCTACTATGAGCTAGATAATGCAAAACTCTTGAAAGAAGGTAACATCATTCCCTATTGTAAGTGGTGCATATGTTGCAAATCCTGTCATATCACAATGTTATAGGTCAAGAAAACATGAAGCTGGTAGCTGAGGGGGAGCAAACAGCAAACAAACAAACGAACATCATGTTCTTTGTTGTCAGAACAGATGGTCCTTCCACAAATTTTGGCCATAATATGGAAGGTCCTATTGAAACAGCATGCCCTTGGCTTGTAGCCCCTGATTGTTTTCCCTGGTGGCTGTACCAGGCATCCAAGGTTACGTTCAAGACCAGCTGTTTTGCACAAACTGTAGCAAATTTGATGCCTGTCTTTCAGTTCCAGGAGAAATCCTGTAAGTGGTGTTGAGAAGTTAGGTGGCTCCCGGAGTGTCATAGGCAAAATATGCCGTGTGGTCCAGGACACATCACCATGAGTCAAATCCTATTATTGGTTGATTGTTTAACCACCTTTCGCCAATTCTGTCATTTTAAATAGAGGTGCTGTTCTATTAAAATTCTCTCAGGACTTCACATGTAGATCATTAAAGATTTAGTGCTTGTTCTTGATGTTAATCTCTGTATATTAATTCCTATTAAAAGAAAAAAAAATAAAGTAGTAGAAATGCCTCCCACAGATAATTGTGCCAGTGCAGATTATTCACAATCATCACTTTGTAATCTTTGTAATCTTTCTGTTCAGTTCTCATTTCATTCTGAAATGAATGTGAGAAGAGTTTTGAACATGAAAAAACTGTGACAAACCTGTAGCAACATGAGACACACAATTGCGTTTAATAAAATTTAGTATGAGACCACTCAACTCATTTTTACTTAAGGCAGATTTGCATGAGAATCTTAACATAAAACAGGGTACATACTGGGCAAGGTTTTACTTTACAGTCCTCTTCAGTTAAAATGGTGGAGCTGCATGTCCATAAAGAGAGTTTTGAGTGATATGGCTGTAATACATGCTTTAGAACAGCCATTAAATTGAATCTATTCTATGCCATATATGTAACAAGTTTTGGGGAAAACAAGTTAGCGTAACATGTCCACTTGTACATGCCAATACATTCTAATTTGCAGTTGGTACTATTTTTCATACTGCATTTTACAGTGAGTTACCAACTGTCCTCACTGAGTTCTCTCAATTATAGATAACAGCATTTGAAATGTTTTATCTGAAGTATGAACCTCAGTGCTACATAAATAGGACTTTATTCTAACTAGTTCTGGAATACCTTTATTCTGCAAATGGCTGTTCTTGCAACTCGGAGTTCTGTTTTGCTTTTCTCTCAGCATTCTAGGGGGTGCAGTTTTTAAATGTCACTGTCATACTTATTCAGGATTTTCTCTGTCTCAAAAAAATAAAAAAAAATCAAGTTTAAGTGAGAAGAAATCGTGAATCATTTTATCAAACAAGAACAGTGTGAAAACTGTTGTACGTGCTTCTTCCACAGGCAAACTTAGAGTTTGGTTGTGTATAGAAGTTCTCTACTTCAATTCATCTTACTTGATCCAAATTATATTATCTTTGGGAGAGTTTGCAAGGCCATTCACTTACTGTGTCCCTTCTACTAGTTGTTCTGCCACTAAGATTTGAAAGTAGCTTCTGCTTTGTTGCTGTTATAGGCTATGTGCATCTGGACAGTTCCTGCTTTGTTTCCAATAGTCCTTGGTTTTCTAAAGCAAAGTGACTTAACTGTTAAAACTAAATTGATAGTTCTCAAATAAGTACTGTCTGCAGGATAGGACATATTAATTGATATTTGAAAACATTATACACCTCATGGCATAAATTAAATATGATTATTGTCCTTTTTTGCAACTCCTGAATTACTAAGCAGTTTTTGTTTAGTATGAGATGTTTATGCAGGATACTTTAGAAAGGAGGTGAAGCTCTTCAGGATGAAGAATAGAAAAGTAATTTCAATGTTTATTGAAAAGGGAGATTCAAGATAATTATTATAACTGATAACTTGCACCTGTTTCTGTTTTTGCTTCTCCTGTTTCTCTGCTATATCTCTCTGTTGCTTTATTTTTCTTAAAGAACTTGTGAAACTTTTTAGAATTCATATTTTATTTCATTTCTCAGATCTTAATGTTTTGTTAAAGCAGTATGAAGATGCTTTTTGTTTCCTTTATGATAGTTTATCAACTAGATATACTTATGGGCAAATTTTATTTTTAAAATAATTGATTCAGTATACTGATTGAGTCATATGATAATCAGAGCAATGTGGTTTTTATTGATTTAAACTTGTTCAAATGTATGGCATTTTTCAAATTTTAAAAGAATTTTTGATTCTCATAGCAAAGGTATCCATTTGCAGTCTGGTCCCCTCTTACTTCATGCAGTTGTTAGTGGAATAACTGAGCTTCAAAAAACATGATGAAGAAACATAAAAGATGGTGAAAAGGAAACAAAGCAAACATTAGACCCAGCTAAGTCTAAGTCAAACACTGGCTAGTCATATCCTGGCCAGACTGTGGTGGGCAGAGAAGATAGCATGCAAAAGAACATTATTGCCTTGTAGCTTAAACATGTTTTAAAATATTTGATTGAGCATTAAAACAAACAAGCAAACAAACAAAAAACCCAACAAACAAAACAAAACCTTAGGACCCCAAGCAATAACCCTTCCACACAAGATCACACCATTCCTGCTTAACACACACATTAACACATACACATCTATCCTATGCAGAAAGAACTCTAATGATGGTGGTTCTACAGGCTGCTGAAAAACTGGGAGTTCAAGATGATAGGGATTTAGTGCTTTTTTTCTAAGTATCTAAGCCCATAGCAAGTAATTCTGAAATAATCAAAGAAAGGACACACAGTAAGGAATAATCCATCTGTTGTTAATTTCCAAGAAGGAATGGAATGTATGCTGTAGTCTGAGCCTTAAAAAAAAAAAAAGCGAAAGTGATCCTCTTGAAAACTGGAAGTGGCTGGAAGGTACTATTGCCTGCTCAATCTCCTAGTCATTGCTAACATTTTGTGCCAGGGAGCATTTATGTTGCTAATAGCCTGTTTTGTTGTTAGCTGCCCCCATAGTTGTGAGAGAATTTGATCATCTTCCACATAAAGAAAATCTTCTCATTCTATGGTTGACTTGGAAGATTTTCTTGTTCACCTCTTCCTGGTGGTTCTATGCTAAGATAGTTTTATGAAATTTAATTAGCAGAGTAGCACTTTCTTAATGGAGTTTAATCCAGATCTGTTTTGGTGACATGGTTTGTCATATTTTACTAAGAAAACTGAGCAAGGCTGTTACCTAAGCAAAATTAGATGAGTAGAAACTGGTTTGATGGATACATTTCTTAACTTCATGCTGATCATTATTGTAATTTTAAAGACTTGGTATATAAAATAGTATGCAGAAGTCTAAAGCAAATCCAAAGTTCAGTTTTGCCCACTGAACAAGTCCAAAGAGTAAACTAATGCAAAAACTATTTTCTCTCAGTCTTGGAGAGAAAGTCTTAAACAGAACAAAGTTAAGATTTTGCAGTGGAAAATTTATGACTTACACTTCAACAAAATTAAAAATGCATGTTAAGTTTTATAAAGATTATTCCACAATATGTTAAAAATATAAAATTAAATTCATGATTACAGTTTCTATGCAACTGGACATATTTGCAGATTTGAATTTTTTTAATTTTCTTTGAATTTCTTTTATATAATATATTTTACTCTCTTATCCCACCCATGAAAAAGAATTGCTCAATTGCTATGTGCTCAGCCTCTACTGTTTTTATAGTCTTCTACAGTTACACTTTTTTTTCCTGATTCTGACAGGATGGACTGAGTAGAATGTATCTACATTTCCATGTGATATTTTGAAAAACCTGAAGCATGAGGAAATAGCATCTAGAATCTTTGTGTTTAGAAAGACTTGTAAAAGAAAAAGGAACGGCTGAGCTTTCAGCAAAACCAGGGACCTCAGGTCCAGCCTGGAGCGTGACTAGGGCTCACCTTTGCCGCTGTGTAGAGCCCGCAGTGGGGAGCACCCCTCGGCAGCAGGGTCTCCCTTTTTGAGCTCACAAGGAGAGGAGCGTGCGGGGACAGGCTGCCTGCTTAGCCTCACTAATCCATACAATTATATGTATAGATTCCACTTGGGGAAAAAACAAATATAATTAATCCTTTCTTTCCTCAAATGTTGCATTATAAAGTGTAATTCATGTCTGTACTTTTTCTTCGGTCATGAAGCAAAATCCTAGTATTGTATGTCTTTTACACAATGTTGTCTATTCTTTTCTGTTTGAGGCTGTCAGTAAAGAAGAAATTGGTACTTTAGAAAGATACCGATACCTGCTTTTAGAAACATGGTATTAGGAAGAAAATAATTGAGTGTTCCTTAGGGAGTGGTGTTGCTAGAGAAATGCAGTATAGTGATTTTTGAAAACTTACTTAAATTCACATGGTAAAATTAAATACCTCCTTAAATATGTCTATACTGTAGAGAAGGTAATAATACTGGACAATGCCTGAGGAATTGTTTAGTATGTTCAGCAATCAGCTTAATCTGGTAGTAGAGATAATAAACTGTTCAGTTAGGAAAAATACTTTTTTTCCTAATAATAGAACAAAAATATTTTTATTTTATATAGTATTCTGGTCTTATGTCTAACAGTTATTTATGTTTTACTTTATTAAAATCAGGTGTTATAAGACAGCAACAGCTCTTTTTTGATTAAAAATAGCAGCAATTCTATCATCTACAGAAGACTTAAAATGCAATATTTAAGATTTATTTTGGTTTTATTGCACTAAAACCACATATAGACTAAATGACAACAAGGTTTAAAAAAAACTTAGATGGAGTAGAAAAATGTGTGAAAGTACTGTGGCTAGTGAGGATGGGCAGACTGACAAGGAAGCTGTATTCAACTAAAATGGAAAAGGCTAGGAAAAAGAAATGGAGAATGAAATATAGAGGAATTGAGTCTTATGTTTTTAGGTGGAAAAAGGAAGATGGTTACTCTCTCTTGATTTTGCTGAAGATTATTATTATCTGAATACAGAGTAACTAGCTGGCACAGTTTTTTTGCTAGTCACTACTGTAATCAGGAGTGCTGTTGGCTGATTATAATTGGAAACATTTTATTAAACCAAGTGAAGTACAGAGATGCAAAAGCGTTCTTTAAGAGACATCCTGGGAGTAATCACACACGCACACAAAAGGTTGTGGCTAGATTTTCTTTGTTTCTGTTTTATTCTTCCTTGATTTCCTTTATGCATAAAAATAAATAAATCCAGAAGTGATATTTAATCTGTTTATGGCTCTGATGGATTACTAGCAAGAGTAGTGAAATTCATCTTCATGCAGGAGATCATCACTGGGCTATGAATGACTTAAGAGATAACTTAGTGCCCTAATCTGTCTGCTGAAGTTAATGCATAACTGTATGTGGGATTTCTGACAGAGGAGAATAAATCCCCTTCATTTCTGAAAGAATATTCATTACTGACAGGAAAGAAGGAAGGAAGGAAAAAAGGGAGAAGCAGAACAAAACCTAAACTAAGACACTGAAGATCCTTTACTAATCAGAGGATTGGTGGCATATTTACTCAGTGACAAATTTAAACCAATGGGTTTTGTCCCTAAAAGACATTGCAGTACTGGATTTGGAGGATGAAAGAGAAAATAAAGAAGGAATTGATTGGTTAGTCTGTCCTTAGCTCTTATGATAATGTAAGCAATTACAACATACCCTTTCCTTCTCTTTCATCTGTGGCACTGAATAATAGCCATCATAGTTGTGTGATTTAATGATGGTGAAAAAACAAACAAATCATCATAGTTAAATCACCACATATTTTATTAAATTCACAGGTGCTATAAAATTAGCATAGATTGAAATGTAGCTGATTTTTTCACTGACTATGCTCTTATACCTTGCTTTTAAGTTAATATATGTAGGCATTTGTGGAGTTTATTTCTCTCTAGCATGATGTTTTTCAAACCTTGTCATTTACCTAAGCATATTGGGTTTGCATGGCAAGGTTTTGGTAGCGAGGGAGCTATAGGGGTGGCTTCTGTGAGAAGCTGCTAGAAGCTTCCCCTGTGTCTGATAGAGCCAATGCCAGCCAGCTCCATGACGAACCTGCCACTGGCCAATGCCAAGCCCATCAGCAATGGTGGTAACACCTCTGGGATAACAGAGTTAGAAGAGGGAAAAACCCCTGCTGTGCAACAGAAACTGCAGCGGGAGAGAGGAGTGAGATGATGTGAGAGGAACAACTCTACAGACCCCAAGGTCAGTGAAGAAGGAGGAGGTACTCCATGTGCTAAAGAAGAGATTCCCCTGCAGCCCCTGGAGAAGACCATGGTGAGGCAGGCTGTCCCCCTGCAGCCCATGGAGGCTGGTGGTGGGGAGGAGAGATTCTACCTGCAGCTCGTGGAGGACCCCATGCCAGAGCAGGTGGATGCACCCAAAAGAGGCTGTGACCCTGTGGGAAGCCTGTGCTGGAGCAGGCTCCTGGCAGGACCTTTGGCCCCGTAGAGACAGAGAGGAGCCCAGGCTGGAGCAGGTTTGCTGGCAGGACTTGTGACCCAATGGGGGACCCACACTGGAGCAGTCTGTTCCTGAAGGTCTGCACTCTGTGGAAGGGACCCATGCTGGAGCAGTTCCTGAAGAACTGCAGCCTGTGGGAAGGACTCACGTTGGAGAATTTGGTGGAGGACTGTCTCCCATGGGAGGGACCCAACACTGGAGCAGGGGCAGAGTGTGAGGAGTCCTCCCCCTGAGGAGGAAGGAGCAGCAGAGACAATGTGTGATGAACTGACCATAACCCCTATTCCCCCTCCCCCTGTGCTGCTTTTGGGGAGGAGGTAGAGAAATCGAGAGTGAAGTTGAGCCCAGGAAGAAAGGGAGGGGTGGGGAGAAGGTGTTTTAAGACATGGGTTTATTTCTCATTATCCTACTCTGATTTGATTGGTAATAAATTAAATTAACTTTACCCAAGTTGAGTCTGTTTTGTCCATGACAATAATTGGTGAGTGATCTCCCCTTCCTTATCTCCACCCACGAGCTTTTCATTATATTTTCTCTCCTCTGTCCAGCTGAGGAGGGCAGTGATAGAGCAGCTTTGATGGGCACCTGGCCTCCAGCCAGGGTCAACTGATCATGCTAAGTAATCTTTCTGTTTTCATTTGCTGGTAAATGCAACTATATGAGAAACAGGTAGATGAGACTACTGACCTGTAACCAGCTAAACTGCCTTTTTTAAACCTTTTGTTTTCCAATTAGGCTATCCTAATCATTCTTGTATTTCTTCTTAAGTTGCTGTGCACAGCAGAATTCAAGAACAGAATGGTCCAGTGGCTGATTGTAGGTTGGATTATCCACTGTACTGGGATTTTCTTATGCCCAAGAAATTAATGAGCTCAGATCTATCTTGCATCCCTCATTACATTTGCAGAGGTAGCCAGGGTACTTTCTACTTTTCAATGACATCTATACATCATGCAGGAGAGAATGAGCCAAAAGAGAATTTAAAAAACATGTAAAGAGTTAACTTACACCTGCAGTCCTTAGAAGAAAATTTCTTTGGCATGTATTATTGTTTTGCACAAATACAAACATAACATCCTTGGTGAACTGAAATAAATAAGCAAATGTGTTTTTTTATAAATTATACATCACATTGTCCTCTTTACATCTACTCCAACAGTTGTTTCTTCATCTCATGCAAAACAAACCATGTGTATATCATCACAGAATCTGAATTTTAAAAATTAAGTTTCCTTAGTATGATGGAAACTGATAATCATAGAATTCTGAACAGTACACAGGCGTTCATACATAGTTATGTTCTTGTCTTTGTACTAAATATGAGCAGAGAAAATAAAGATTCAAAGTCTTATTGGTGTTTTCCAAGCAGCTGGTGTTGAGAATTTGAGACAAGCACAATTGCATTAAGTCCATAAACCACTTTGTTCTCAAATGGTATCTTCTCCAACACAGCAGAGTTCAAAGCAGTACTCTGTCTTATCTATCAGGATCTATGGACTCCTTAGACATATCAAGACTAACCATATATATATTGATGAGAAATTGTATATACCTTGTGCGTGTTGTAAGACTGGCAACACAGTGTGGACTTTGTTCTCCTGCTGTCAGAAGATCTTGATTCAGTGTTGATAGGTCAAACAAAACCCATCTTTGCAGTTATAAAGTGAGGAAAAAGGCATACTTAATTTTTAAATGTACTAGTTCTGAAATAACAATGCACCAAATAAATGAAAAATGAGAAAATTCATTCAGGTATAAAAAGTAGATTTCTTTACATGAGACAATATAGCTCATAAAAAGTAATCCTATTTATTAGAATTAGGATAGCCAAAATAAATGTGCAGCTTTAAAATATTTGCAGCTCTGAATGTTGTTCAGGTATACATAGATAGTTACATAAGAGTTCTAGCTGTTTGTTTGTAGGGTTTTTTAAAGATTAAAAATACTTTATATTCTGAGAGTAAAATATAATTTCTAATCAGTTTAAGATGATTTTTGAAGTGTAGCAAGTGGTACTTCATTTATGTATATTTCTCTCACTGCCTGCATGCGTACAGGGACATGTACCTTTAGACCAATTTCCTGGTTTTTGCTAATGCAATTAATGACCTGAAAGATTTTTAAAAGCTAGGTTAAGTTTATGCTTAGAATAGCAGCATATAGAAAGTGTTTAGAATAGCAATGTCTAAATACAGAATTTTAGTTCACAGAAAACTGTCCAATTATCATATCTTTTTAAACTGACCCAATTGTACGTGATTATCACTTCTTTATGTATTTTAACCCTTATGTGCATGTAAAAGATATTGTACTCAGGAAAAGGTAAATAAAAGACAATGGCTTTTTTAGAAAAGAGGTCCTTGCTTCTTGCAAATTTGCCCTGGAAATTAAACTCTTATATACACACACAGAAGCACACACACACACTGCAAGTTTGTTTTGTTAGTCAAGATCAACCAAGCTAACCTCTTCAGACAGGAAGTCCTACTGAAGACAACTGGCTTTTCTCAAGGCTGGGGAGGGAGGAGTGAAAGTTGTTGGGTGTTGGGTTGGGTTTGTTTGAAGCTTTAAGATGAACAAATATTAACTTCCTTAGTTTTATGCTTTTTTGAGACCGCCATTGAAGAATGCATCAGCAGTTGCTATCAGGAAATACAGATTGCTAAGACCAAGGTGGTTTTGGTTTTGTGCAAGTGAAGAGTGTTAGAGCTGGCACTACTTTATCAGAATTCAGAAAATAGGATTGTCAGCTTAACCAGGATGAGTGACCAGGAGCTGATTACCTGGAATGCATTTAATAGCATTTAAATTCTATTTTATCAAGAGGTGTGAAACCTTGTGTTGGATTACAGGGACAGCTGTATGCTGACTTGGCGGGGTTCTTCAAAATATTCCATTAATAGTGTGACCAGAATTGGAGCTATACAGAGAAAACTAATGCTGTAGTAGTAGCTTTTGGCACCTTTTTTGTGCACTTAGCATGAAGTGTAACCCTTGCAAAGGGGGACATAAAGGGTTCTAGCTCACTGAAGCTCTAGCTTACTTAATAAATTGTCATAAATATTTGATATGCCAGATGTCTTTAGAAAGAAGCTATAATGAAAATAAAACAATTTTGTCCTTAGCCTGTGTGACTTCTAACAGGGAAGCTCTTTTGCTGCTTGAGAAATGAGACATACTCTGAAATGTGAGTGTAACAGAGAGTTTCCCATTTACTACATACTTAAGCCAGGACTAACCCTACACACCACTGTTTCTCCAACATTGAGGCTCAGAGCACATTTTCTCGTTGGCCTGTCACATGGGTCACAAAGTTGTCATCAATTCTATGCAGGAACCCCCTAGATTGCTTGTACCCTGCTGTGTTGTCCCTCCAGCAGACAATGGGGTGGTTGAAGTTCCCTTGGAGGACCAGGGCCTGTGAATGTGATGCTACTCCTAGTTGCCTGTAGATGGCCTTATCCACTTGTTCTTGCTAGTCAGGTGGCCTATAGCAGACACCAACTATGATGTCACCCTTGCCCATCTTCTCTTTAATCCTCACCCATAAGCTGTCAGGTGGATAATCATCAGTTTCCAGGCAGGCCTCTGTGTATTCCAGATGTTCTCTCTTTGTATGTTAAATATGATTTATTTATTTTTTTTTCCCTGATTATCAAAGAGCTGAGTAAATATTGAGTATATCAAATAATGTGTCAGGAAACACTGAGAGAAAACTTTTATTGAAAAAGACTTGTTACTTCTTTTGACAAGTAAATCACACAGATTGATATATGTTTTAAATGGTGCTGCTAATCCAGCCTACAAGGAATGGACCTAGAGTAATTTCTGCAGTTCATAAGCATTTGCAAGCTGTTAAGGGCTCCTTGGATTTTGGGGAACGGAGATGGGAATTATACAAGTTTGGCTACATAGATGTCATGCCACAGGATCTAAAGCAAATACCAACTTGTTTTGTGGTTTGGTTTTGGTTGTTTTTGTGGTTTTTTTTCCTGAAGTCTTTGGAGTAGCCATACGTACCTTAATTAAACATACATACCATAATTAAACCAGTGGATTTTAGTGTAAGAAGGCTTGGCAATTACAGGTTAGAGTCTATTTCACCTGGAATAGGGAAATGAAGGTTGATTTTCCTGCTGTGCGTGAGGCACTGGTTAGTGCTGGGAGCTACTTACTCAATTAGAGAAGCAGTTAGTCATGAAACTCAGGGCTATTTATGCTTGTTTCTAGAGGCACTTCTCTACAGAAGGAAGAGTGTTAGGGGCTTTCTGTGTATCCTTCCTTTCCCCATCTCCAGTACTTCAGGATATGTACTAGGTGAAGAGAAGTTTTTGCAGCTGTGTTAGGCAGAAGAGAGGGAATGCCTGTGAGTTTAAGAACAGTCTAAAGCAGAGTGGTCCCGTAAGAAAAGACAAAAGACATCCTATAATAGGAAGCTGGGATGAGATACACACAAATCCACATTCTTACTAAAATCTGCTGCTTCTGCAAACCCTGCAAGAGCCAATACATTCCTGCAGAAAAAAAATTCTGCCTAATTATCTCAGAAGAAGTCTTAAATTGCCCTGAACCAAAGCCAAAGCCTGTTAGAATAGGAGGAAATCGAGGTGGAAGGAGAAATCTGAATAAAATACTTACAAACTGCCTTTGGTCATTGTGTGTTACACGTACTTAAGCTCTATTCCTTGCTCTGTCAAGAAGTTGTTTCAGCTCTTGGACAAGATACTTTTCTTCTTTGTGCCTCAGTTTACTGAGTAAAATTGGAGATTTTCCATTTTACCTTTTTTAAGTCTTGTTTTATTTATAGCATTGTTTACATACATTCGCTGAACAGCTGCCTGTACAACTTCTCCATATAAAATGTTCTGGGGAGGGCGGGTGTGGGGGTGTCACTCACTATTAAGAGAATGCAAATAATAATAAAGTACCATTTGGAAATGTTAATGACTTGATATTGTAAACCTAAGATTCTCTTTTGTAAAATTTTATGAGGATAGAGGAATGAGAATAGAAAAATTCAATGGAGCAGAGAGTGGTATAACATTAGGTATGTTTCAGAAAGTATTACCTACTTAAACATTGTTGGTATAGTAAAATTTATATTTATTACAGTTTGAAGGGAATTAGAAGGCTAATTGGATTTTTTTATTAGTTTTGTTAAATGAGAGGGAGTTGTAAAGTATTAAGTAGGCAGTATTCAGGTTGCCAGAGTACCCAAACCCTAATTCTCCAACACTAACCCTAAACTTAACCTCATCCTTGATGTCCAGAAGCAATGCATGTTTTGGAGCAAAAAATGCCTAACACTCTTATCCAGTCTTTCCCATTTATACTCAGAAGCAGTCTGATTGCCTGTCCTGTCTCTTTTGTGATTTGGAGACTGAAAAGAAATGCCTAATCTCTGCCTAGCCTGTGTTGAAGGTTTAACACAGAAATGACGTTAATTCATTCAGAGTATATTGGATTCAATGCAAGACTCACCGCTTTCATTTCAGAACTCCAAGTGATTGGGGGGCAGGGAGAAGACCTCCTTCAAAATGTGTTGATAATGTACTTGTTCAACCTGAAGAAATTTCATTTTATGCCTCCTGTTCCCTGGTTACTGCTTTAAGCCTGGATAGCCAGATGCATACTGACATCAGGGTGCTTCACAGACAGTTTGAGCATGGCTATGTTACAGACATGAGTGAAACAGGTGGCCGAGTGGAGTTAAATGAGGAGGAGTCTGCCTCTTTTTGCAGCAGTGGTTATGCATTCAGTTTCATTTTTATTAAGTGAAAGAAAGCTTACATGGTCCTTTGAACAAGAACAGGGACAGTTGTCTTATTTTGGTGTCTGCTTCCCTGTCTGAAGTAAGAGAAGTACTATCATAGAATCATAGAATCATTTAGGTTGAAAAAGACACCTAAGGATCAAGTCCAACCATTAACCTAACGCTACCAAGCCCACTACTAAACTGTGTCCCAAAGTGTCACATTCATTACACATTACATTAAAGGGAATAGGTACTTATCCAGACTATAAGTTTGGGAACACAGGCAAGACGTTAAAGGGGTGCATATGGAAGTGGGTGGTGCTCCACTGGTGTAGCACAGTTGAGTTGCTTTCATCTGTTGAATTAGGATCTAATTTTATGCTAAGTTGCATGTCTGTCTAGAGTCTCATATATTCATCAGATGCAGCAATTGTTAAAGAGTATTTTAACAGTAGTCCTCAGAGAATTATCTGTGTATTGTGTACTATGATAATTAAACGAGAACTGTACTTTTAAGACACTATTCTATTAGATGCCATTAATCAAGCTATTGCTGTCTACTGAAGAAATAAATACTTTTCCTTCTAGTTATTCCTGACTAGGTCTCATTTGGAGTACCATATTTATTCAGTGTAGCAATTTAAAATGACAAATTGAAGCTTAAATGACAGTTCAGCAAATGAAGCCTCTGAGGAAGCCTACAAGTGCAGAACTGTAGACAGCCATCATAAAAGAAAACAAAAGGGAGAAAGAAAATTGATAGTATAGAGAAAGGGAAATATTTATAAAATGGGCAAGATCCAGCAGTTGTTTGATGTAGGAGCAGAGAAGGTAGGCATTTATGGCGAGTAAAAGAGAAAATACTAACAGAGAAATGCATTAAAATGCTTAGTCTCTAGAATGAACCAAGCATATTCTACAGCTGCTTTTGCTAGATGAAGATGCTCTGTTGAGGCATCCGCCACCAAAGACTTGATAAATAAACAGGTGATTTATTTTTTTTAATTAATATTTCGTTAATGGGCTTATTATCAGTATGATTGTTCAAGTAATGCTACAACATAAGTCTGTACATTTATTTTGTGGTGTTCTATCAAATATATATTATCCCATTCTAAAAGGTTTATTGAAGTAAAAATAAGAATTTGTATGGTTCTTAAAATCCTGTTCTTCCATCGACTATACCAATTGTCAGTTTCACTTTAAGGATAGTTAAAAGGTTCACCTTTACTGCTGCAGTGTCATGACTGGAGGTGCCAAAGAGCTTCTTTCTGTCAGGGAGGACTGCAAATTTCTGGAAATATGTATTTTACAGTGGCTCATTTGTGCCTTAGTGATTTTTGAAATATTGGTAGGTAAGTGAAATAGTTGACATCATCTAATGTCAGAGATAATTTATTGGTTAGTTAATACCATGCATTTCAAATTTCCTGAAATAACAAGCCATTTGGGGAGTGGCATCTGTTTTGTATGCAATAAACCACCTTCAGTTTGGCAACCTATTAATCTACTTAAGTGCACATAGAAAAGCACGCGAATCAGTACATTTCGTGTCAAATGTGTCTTTGAATGCTCTGTTTTCATTCATGTTATCATGCAGATTAACTCGATTAGTGGACTTTCTTTGTCTTTTAGGACATAATGGATAGGGTGATGAACATCATTTAACATAAGAAATACTTAATCCTCCCCTCTTGGGTGTGATTTTGCAAGCTGAGGAGGACTGATTTATGTTAGAAAACTAGAAGACCACAGATTAAGAAAACAGAGCCTCAAGAGATACTTCTGAGAATCGTGTGTGTGCTCTTTCAGAGTGTACATACAATCAGTCCTCTAGAGTAAGGTGTGCAAGGTCTAAATTGCTACAGCAGGAATATTTTTGGGTGTTCTTTTGAAAAGCTCTTGTCCCTGACAGTTACCACTGTTAAAATATTGTGGAGTTTTCTGGGAGGTCAGTCCTGGGTTTTAAATACATCTTTTGTTTGAATAGCTACAATGTACTTTATGTTTGAAATTACTATTGTAATGCTAGATTAATTGCTAACATTTTTCTAAAATCATTTGGTTACCAGGATTAGCTTTGGCGTATGAAAAGATCTGGGAAAGTATAGAGACAGGCAAGTGCTTTTATGACAACAAATCTAGAAAAAAAACAAACACTTCAACACCAGATAAATCCAGAAATTGCAAATCTTTTGTGTATTTCAACATAGATATTAAATTAATTTCTGTATCTCCCAAGCATTTGTATGGATTTTCCTCGCTGAATGTTGATCAAATCTAAATGCAATTTATACATAGGTATCTCACTACTTGTACAGCAATACTGTCTCCCATAATGCTTTTCTAAATGAAGTTCTTTCAAGATCAAGATATTACAGAGAAAAGATATTTAGTGAAAGAAAGGGCTATGAAAGAAATATAACGTTTAAGTGAAATTATGCATAAAGTAGAAAAGATATTTCTGTTTGTATCTAAAAAGCTATAGAGTGGATTAATTCATCAGAGAATACAAGCAAAATGGAAAAGAAATCTTTCTAGTCCAGAGGAGAGTCAAAAGATTTATGTTGTTACTCATAAGAACATCCAGGTTATGTGATACAAACAGTAAGGATGATTATGAAATTAATTACAATGTCTATATAAATAAGCTTTTCCATTTTATGTTTCTGCTCCAGATAGGAAAACTTTAAGCAGACAAAAAGCACTTTAAGTAAAAATCAAACTCATTTGCATTAAGTTTGCCAAGGACGGGGGAGGGGGGTGCATGAGGGGGAGGAAGTATAAGAAATTATTAATATATTGTTTCCTTAACTAAATTCCATGTACTGTACTTGATCTCATGGATATTCAAACATATACCAAGATGGGTATTTCAGTTACATAAACATTTAGTAAGTTCACATTAAGTTACTGAGCTTTTCTGCTCTTAGGAGTTGTTGCTGCTAAAATTGCTTGTATTTAATCAACATATTCCATCTAATAGTGAATGTAAGTTTATAAGATGAATAATCTGTGAAAAAAGCAGGATGTATGGTGAACTAAGATTATTCATAAGAAATCCTGTCAGAAAGGTAAATTTTGAAAAGGCAAATCAGAATTAGCAACTATATGAAGAAATTTGGACAAAGTGATGGAAGACTTTGGTAAGAAGGACAAAAGTTCATGCAATACAAAAAAACCCTAAACAACAAAACCCTTTAACATTAGCATGTTGCAAACATCCTTTGAAGAAATGTTTGAGAGAAATGCATCACTTACCCTCAGACATCAAGGTTGCAGTTTCTATGGCCACTAGATTAACTTTCTGGGGACTTGGAAACATAATGTTCCAGGCAAGAATCCGATACTCTCTCTGGATTTGTGTGAGACCAATTCCTCTTCCAGTGTCCATGGAACTGTCATCAAAATCACTGAAAGCAGAAGGGACTTTTTTTGAAACTTTTTTTTTTTTTTTTTTGGGAGGGGGGTGGTGTTTGTGGTGGTGGTGGTTTGGGGGGTGTCTGTTTTCATGCCTACAGCACAAGATTGCTTTAAGAAACTTTGCTGGAGGAGTGTGTATATGATTGTATGTATCTGTTTAATTGCTAGATAAGGTAACAAACTTTAAACAAGTGTAAAAAGCAAGGTATAGTCTTCTTGAGTATTATTTTTTTTATTTCTTGACCGTTCTTGACTTTTCTGCTTGTTTTTTCTGTAAGGATGACGATGGAGCAGTACTAGACAAAAATCTGATAGATTTCTGTGAGAAATTGGGCTCTATGCAGCTAGTGAACCTCAATGATTAAGTAATTTAGGAAGAACTACGTTCTTGAAGCAATACTCATGACATCTTTCATAATGTATAACCTATAGAAAACAGTAGACATAGACTGATAGTTTGTGTTTGGGTGACCTAGCGATGTATTACACTACTAATACCTATAAAATTAGTTTGAGAAAGATAATTCTGTGATGTTTTAAGATTAGATCATTACAATCTGAAAATAGAACTACATATCTTGAAATTTTGTACAAGATGAAATAGATTTATGAATGTGAGACCATGAATTTGGGATCCCAGGCTATAAAGGATTCCTTAACTCAAGATGCATTTTTCCTTTGAGTTATTAGTGCTTATGGTTTTGTTTGTCTACCTTTGAGATTATTAAAGAGTTGGATGATGAAATGGAAAGACTATTTTAGAAATTAATTTAATTTGACACATCATTGCAAATGTTATTAACAAATTGACAAATTCCAACAAACTGTTTTGAAATGGTGTTGAAGCCTCAGTTCTGGACTGTACCATGTAATTCTGGGTAGAACAAGACCTAAAGACCCAGTAATTGAAAATGTGAGCACTAGAACTAAACTCGAAAAACAGCATAAACACAGAAATGTTCTTGTGTCCTGTGTTGTCTGTTGGCTTCACTGTCATTTGTCATGCAATGTGCAGTTTCTGGTTTAGAGCTTTTAAAACATTTAACAGTTATATTTTTCATTTTTAAAAAATACAAATATTGTAAAAAACATTGCAAGCATTTGGAAATGTCTTAATGGCTTGGTAACTTGAGCTAGAGTTTATTTTATGGAATACTTGGTATAGAGAAGTTATTAGTCTTGTGTAAAGTGTAAGTATATAAGTCATTTTGATGTGTATGTCACTACTTGTCACATTTTTGACTCCTTAACTGCAAATTGGAACAAATCAAGATTTTAAAGATCAAGAAATGTTAAAGTAGGAGACATTTCCTTAAGAAAAAAATAATATTTGGCTATTCACATGCACAAACTGCAGAGATGACTATGAATAATAATTTTAATTTTTCTTTTCTCTTTTTTTTTTTTTTATTTTATTTAAATGAACTGGCTTTGTTCATCTTTCGTTGAATTGCAATATGGTTGATAATGTCCTGACTGTCTACTGCAAATAGGTAAGCTAAAATTATTTGTCTGTGCTATAATATAGATACTCTGTTGGATATGAAGAATTATTAATTTTCCAATTCAATATGATTTTTTAGTTGGCTTACTAAAAAGTGCATATTTGTTTACTAATTAGAAGTTCAATGCAGGTTGATGTCTTTTCCTTTCACAGCACAAAGAACCGGATGATCACGTCATTTCTATTTCTTTGATATGCTTGTTTGGATAGAAAAAAATGTTTCCTTCATTTTTGTTGTCATACAAAATAGCTGCTTGGTTTCAGATTTTATTTTTTATTACTGTTGTTGGGATCCTATCCTTCTTTTCCCTCTTAATCCATTACATTGCTAAGATTTTTTTTCTCCCACCTCTCCCTGCACAGTCAAAAAGAAAGAAAAACAAAAGAAAAATACTCTAATGGTTAAATTCTAAATTCTACTGCGGGAATTCTTCTCCTCCCCAAAGAAGTTAATATGTGATACCAACATAATGTGCTGATTTGTCTTTAGATAATATCTTAGAATCAGTATACAAAATCTCCTAGAACTACTTTTTAAGAATTGATTTAATAATTTCCTCTACTTTAGTGGCCAGATTTATTTTCAGAGCAGCTTTTCTGCTATTTCTATTTTTAAGTAAGAGGAGCACAGATGTGGACTGCTTTTGGCACCAATGTATTCACCATATAATTCACAAACACATATTCTCTAGAAACTGAATGCTATCTTTTTAAAAGAAATGCAAATAAGTTTATAAATGACTGCTGTTCACTGCTGCAACCTTGAAATAAAAAGTTCATTTTTCTTTCCTTATTGTCACAGTTTATCTGTTGACCAACATACATGTTGATTCATTAATGGATTGATTGAAAAAAGGTTTCCAATAAATTAGATGAACTCTAATACTAAACAGTGCATCAGAATTCCTGTAATACTAAACAGTGCATTATCTTCAAATAACTTAATTCCTGGTTAGACAATTTTTTTTCTCCACTTTACTACAAGGTAAAATAATGCCAAATGCTTATTTAACAATAGATTATTACATCTT
>VXBL01009766.1:568695-586095 GCA_013400195.1 Aramus guarauna
TTTTTTTTTTTTTTTTTTTTTTTTTTTTCTTCCCCCTTAATTACTGAATTACTCCCTGGCAAAATCGATTATGATGGAGGTTATAATGTAGTAGCTGTCTATCAAATCATCATTTTTGCTTCTGAAGAGCTGTGTTTGTGAAGTTCTGATGACAAAAAAGAAGTATTAACATGCTTTCCAAGTCTATGACTCAGTATTGAAGGTCTCATTTTTCCACAACTTGAAACAATGCCTTTCATTAGCAATTTATTAGAGCCTGCCATATACAATAAAAAAAAAAAAAAAAAAAAGGGAAAAAAAAACCAGAAAAAAAAGGCAAAAGGGTTCAGGCTGTTAGGACAGAGATTTTATCACTTATCTTTACAAGTCTAAATCCAAGGAAAGTGTGCTATGCAAGCTCATCTCTCAACTGCTTTTTCTAGTGATATATGTTTCTATCCAAAGTACTTTTTATTGTTTTTAATGCAGGGTACAAGGAATTTGAACAAGTCTAAGCACAATATGATGGGACTAATTTGCTTGGTTTTAGACATCTATACCTCAACTCTTCTTATCAGCAATGAAGGGAAGTACTTTGAGAAACTCAATTGATTTATTTTCCTAAAGTACATGCCTTCCCTGGAATGGAAGGGATTTGTACTGATAAATTTAGTCATTATAAGGACAAGGCATTAAATTCTCACCCTTAGTGCCAAATGAAGTTGCTCTTTTAGTGTTATATTTAGAAACCACAGATAATCTACATTATGTGCCTTGAATTTTGTACCAGTAACTCATACTATCAGCCTTTTCTCTAATCTAACTGTAATAAGGAGTATCTCTGTCTTGAGATCCTAGACACCTGAGTTTCTGCAGCCCTTATCTTTATTGGCTGATTTGCCAGCAGTGCACTATAAAATGCCATTCTCTAGGCATCTGTTTTAAAGTTAGTTCTTCAAGTTGTTACTCAGAATATAGCAATTTAAATGTCTGTGCCAGTTCAACATAAGAATTTGATTTTAGTTTATTGCTGTCCTACTTCTTTCCAAAAAAGATGCAAAATGATGGGTTGTATTTGAAACTAAATAGTGGTCATCTGTACTTAGTGTGACATTTCTAATGGCCCTTCTGTGGAACGAAGAATTTTAACAACAGGAGACTACCTTTTAGCCATGTGATTGCCCTTTCAGCAATAATACTGTATGTCATAGCCTGTGGCCATTAGTTTTTAATTGTGGTGAACATGATGAAAGCAGTCTTGCTAAGATTTACCAAATGTATGTCTGAATCAAGCTATTAGGGATGAATAGTTGTTCCAATTAAAACAATTTAAAATAAAGCATATAATCTATTCAAATTATTGACTCCCACCTGTAATTTCCATTTGGAATAGAATTATATCAACTGATGTGGTTTTTTGAAATATATGTTTAGGTACACTTTAGTCTGAGATTTTTAGAGGACTCGTGAAAATCAATTTTTTTCTATCTCAAAACCCTTCTTGTCTGTTCTTGCTTACTAACAAATCTATTTCTACAATCCTGAAATCTAAAGTATTCTTAAGATCTGCATCGCCAGATTTTGAAGTATTCCATTTTCAATCAGAGGTTTTCAGAGCACTTATGAAACATAGTGAGGCAGACAAAAGTGACTTGTCACTTGTTTTTGGCCAATAATTTAGCTATGTGCAAAAAATGCGTTGCTGGTACCTGTCACTGCCCATCATAAGTGTCATCCCCGTATGACTGTCCTCCCTCAAATAAGTCTGACTGTGACAGTGTGAAAATTCCAAGCCCAACCTTCTTTTCTTTTTATGTGCTTTGATTTTTTTGCATGTACATGTTCAACATATTTGAAAGATGCAGGAGGTGGAAAATATGTGGTAACTTTTGCCATTTCTTCACTTCATTTCTGCATGATTCATTAGCCTAAAATTTAGTGGGATTTATGTTTACTTAGTTTTTCTGAATATACCAAGTGAGCTTTGATGAGATTAGTTTTAAATATTTGGATTTGAAATGTTTGTCTTTCCTTTTAAATGCAAAGGGTTCATCTACTCTGCTCACTAGGACTGTGAAATAACCTAGCAAAATGACAACTGCTTAACAATTATTCAGTTTTGCTTTCAGAGCAAAGTAGCAAATATGTCTTGTAAGTGGGTTTTGGGTTTTATTATGATTTAAAAAAAAAAAAAAAAGAAAACAGTCTTCAGTTTCTTCAGGATATGTAGTTGCAGTGTTCTTCTTGAACTTACCATGGCATTTTCAGCAGTAAGAAAGAAAATTGAATGCTTCACATTTTAGGTCTGAATGCCATGAGGGCACTGAGGTGGCTGTTTTTCAAAATACAAATTTAGTTATACATCCAAAACTGAAACAGGCTATTAGAGCCTATTCTGGAATATCTATTTTTAATATATAATAATCCCATTAGCAACAGTGTTTCTTATGTCATGCACAGTATAATCTGACTGTAACAGAAGTGCCTGAGGCTTTCTGCTTCCAGAAATTTAATTTCACATCTAGCCCCAAAAGATTCATTCATCACTGTGACATTAAATCCAGATCACCTTTTTTTTAAAGCTGAACCATCGCTGTCTCTTGTCCTTGTAATCTCTCAGGTCGCCTGTTACTTGCACCCTGGTTATGAAACTTGGATAAAGGCTGAGGGAGGTAGGGGACAGGCTGCAGCAGAGTAAATATGAATGAGCAGCTCGGCAGCTGACAGCTTAGGAAGAAATAGTTCATCTTTATCTCCTATCTCTTCTCCTGCTGGAGGTACTGAGTCAATAATAGCAGTACCAGGGTTTATAGTGGCATATTTATTTACACTTACATACATATGTGCACATAAATATATATGCATTTATGTACAGTGTTCATATTCCCTATTCCCAGAATTAACTTTATTTAATATGTGGCTTTCAAAGAGGAAAAAAAAAAAAATCAGGTCTGCTAGGAACAGAATATTTTTGGACCCCGAACAACAGAGCAAATCAAGGAGGCTAGCTTTCTGTAGATGCTGGCATTTCTAACCAGAGAAAAAGGATTTATTTTTGGGAGCCAGCTACAAAATTAATAAAGAAACAGAACAAAGCAGAAGAAAAAGAAACTTCACTGTAATCTGTTTGCCACTTACTCCTACTATAAGTTTCCAAAAACTTAGCCTAAATCTGGATAAGTATATACTTCCTTTAGTTTTTCTGTATATTTCTATTTACCCTCTCCTCCTCCTCCTCTCTTAAAATAAAGCCTATGTTAAGCTTCTCCAAAAGCTCATTCATGTCTCTCTTTCTGATCTTCTTTCCCAGCTGTGCCTTAAGAGCATATTTGTCAGGGCACAGCACAGGTGAGGGTGGCTGGGGCTGGAAATGGCCGTGGGGCCATCATGGTGGTGGGCTGCCTCCCTCCTCCACCAGTCTGGTGACCGGCGCTGGGCCGGGCCGGGCCAGGGAGGGTGGCCGAGGTCAGCCACGGCCCGGCCATCCCTGGGCGCTGTGGCAGGCCTGGGCCCAGCTGGGGAGTGAGCCCCCGGGTCAGGACAGGAGGGGTCTAGGCTGGAGCTTGGCTCAGCGGGGCTCAGGGCAAGGCCAGAGCCTGGAGCAGCCCCCGAGGGGGCCTCTCCCCGCCTGGGACCATTCTCCCACCTAGCCTCCAGGTCTGGCCCTGGGGTTTTCCTGTTGCTGCCTGTTGCCTTCCTGTGGTATAAAGCGTAGCTGTAATTCTCATTGGAGTGCTGTGTCAAGTCTTCTGCAGCCTACCACAGAAGCTACTATCCTGCAGTTAGAGCTGATGACCATGTTCCTTGATGTCACCAAGTCAACGTATTCAGACTTGAGAGCTTGCCAGGTGCCAGGGAAGCCAGAACCAACGTGGTGTGTCTTCTTCCCATCTTTACTCTGCTGTTAAAAATGTTTTATGTTCTTCTCCCCTCCCCAGAAGGAGGCAATCATCTCACTTGTTCTGGACATTGTTGATCTTATTTTGGAGACCAGGGCTTGCTCTGGTTTGACCCGGCATCTTTCTTGCTTACTATGTAGAATTATTCTGGTTCCATCAGAAATGTCTCCTGCTTGTTCAACAGGATTATTGTGGTGGTACCAAGCACCCTTCCCACATTTCCTGCAGGATTATTTCATTTTACAGAAGATCTTTCTTACTTTCTCCTTAGTTCTTACCTTGCAGATTTTACTACTTGTACAGGTTTTCCCATACTCAGTTTAGAGAAATGTCTTAGTCTATGTAGATTAAGACATGAATCTAAATTAGAGAAGGTCACAGAAATTGCTGCCTATGGAGGATTTCTGCAGGGGAAAAAAAAAAAAAAAGTAAACTCTATACATTTTCTTTTCAAACTGGAAAATGTGACCAACAATAATCATGCAGCTTAACTTGTTCATTAGGATGTTTACTCTGCTCATACAAATAAAGTAAAAAGATGTTTATTTCACAAGAAAACCCCATAATTATGGATCATTTACCAATAAAAATAGCAGGCAACAAATACAACTGTAGGATTAAACATTGGTCCTGGTATGACTGCTCCTTTAGATTAACTAGAATGATTCAAAACAGAGAGCAGCTTGACATTATAGTCGTACGTTTCACTTGAAGTCGATGGTACTTTTTTGCCTCAGAATACTAATATTTTACTACTTCTGCTAGTTCTTTAATGTGTCTAAATTGACTCTCTCTAAATGATGAATTTAAAAAAAAAGACAGCTCTGACTTTCTCCACCCTATGAAAATTAATGCTTAGAATGTGCCTTCCCACTGTGGTACACTGTATTCGTCTTTGGTATTCACTGCATGTATTCTTCCATGTAAACTTCACTTTTTCAGCATTCCAGCCAGTTCTAATAATCTGATGGTCTAGATTAATTCTCAGTTGAGATGAGTCCATGTTGAAGGTCTGTCCTAGGAGAGAAGCACTGTCTGTGATAAGAAAAAATATGATTCAAAAATTCATACTGCCTGAAAGCCAGTATAAGAATTGCATGAAAAACTACCAAGTATTTTTGGTGAAATGTGCTTGTAGCCTTTAAGATGGTAATGTAGCAAAGTCCTGTAATAAATTCAAATAGAGTGTGTTTTCTTTTTAGAATATTTAATTCTGTTAATTTTAAACCCATTTCTTCTGTCTAGACTATATTTATAATAGACAAATTCTTTTTGTCATGTAGAATGAGGATTAGGAATGAACATCAGGAATTAAATACTTAAGAATGAGTCCATGAGACTCAAGGAGAATATAACTCTTTGACAGGCAGTGACAGTGGGCTTTTTCAACTTATATACAGCTTCATCAAGTGTCGTGGCGTATATTTAGGCTGCTCTCTAGTTGATCTCAAGTTCTTGAGGATATAGAAAATATAATGGCAACTATGGAAAATAATTCTGTAGGTGTGTTTTAGGTTTTCTTCTTCAGAAAAACCTTTTCCACCTCCTAAAAACATATAACGGTGGCTTTGCAGGCACTGCAGCTTGTGCATGTGTGGGACCATATTTGTGCAAGTCTGAACTAATTATTTAAGTGCGGGCCCACATAGACTAAACTATGTAGGATTATTCAACTCTTTGGTGTGATGTAAAGTTTTGACCCTCTTTTCACACTGTTGTAAAGAGAGATCATGTGCATCTGCTGGAAGAGGTGAAACCGTAGGAAATTGTATTCAACAGAATTAATGTAATGGAAATTAAATTTACAGATACGCAAAAGCAATCCATTGGCATATAGTATGTTTTATTTACACTATGCATGTGTTTAAATTCAGAAGAACTGAGCAGATGTCTTGAAATATCCTTCAAACAGCACTAAAGACAAGAGCAAATATTTGCAAATGTGATCAAATTATGCAGCCATCAAATACAATTTTCTGTAATTAGTGGGTAAGCAGAAGTTGTTGACTTTGTAATTACATGACAATTCTAAAGGAAGTTCCCCTTTAATTTGTCTTAGTAAATACCTTCAATGCAGTCAGAATTGAAATGCAACACAGTTGTACTTGACTTGTTGGCTGTAAGGATAGCTAAGCAATGGGAAGAGAGATATGAGGAGGCAGAATTTTCTGCCTTTGAGACATTCATATATTGCAAAAAGTTTTACGTAATAGTTATCTGGAATTTTGTCCTACCAGAACTGAAGCAGTGACTCATTGACTGTCTCTGAGATATTCAGCGCTAAGGGGAAAAGGTATTAAAGAAAGAAGAAAGGTATTAATTGCAATGTGGAACCCAGGAGGAATGTAGATAGTTGTTAAAGACTGGAGGGAAGTGAGTGATGTGCAAAGCAGAAAAATACGTTGACCAGAAAAAGAATTTGGCATAACAGGAAGTAAAAAGTAAAAGCTGTGGCATTTTGAAACAAAACAAACAAGAGGAAAGATAATCAAAAAAAAGGATATAGACAAAGTCAGTGTTGCTCTGAGAGAAAAACCTCAGAAAACTCTAAAATGTGGAACAAGCCTACAAGGAATAGATACAGTGACAGGGTGACTGAATTTTTAGTAGTTTTTCTACATGAAATAGAAGAAAGAAATATAAAAATAATCAAAACTTGTAAGATGGTTGTAAAAAAATCTTAAATATTTCAGAAAAGAGAGCTAGACGTTGCTGGGTCAATTAGAATAGAATAATTTATCAGCAGAACCTATGGGAAAAATCTTTTGGAGCATTGCAAAACAAATTGAGCAGAATACTAGGAAATATACTGAGACATATGCACTGCTGGTTATCTGGATATCCTTCCATATTTTTTCCATATGAACTGGAAGTCTTTTCTGTCAAGAGGTAAATGAAGAACATAGCCATTTTGCTAGTTGTGCAACTGGGAAATGAATTATCCAGTCTTGAAGGAGTTATGTTAGAAGAACTATAAATGACTAGTGAATAATTTTCTTGTGTTTAGGATAGCCAAAGTATACAGACCTAAAGTGTTCTGTATTCAGTTGATTAATTTTTGCAAAAATGTTACATAATTTATGCTATTTTTGAAAGTGCAACTAATATTACTTTCCATTTATCAGTGATTTATCCTCTTGAGGCTTTCTTGCATTATACACGGCCATAGCTCTGAAATATTGGTAGATATGTTATATAATTTTGGCAAGAAATAGTGTCTCCATTTTATATGAGAGACAAAATGAAAGCTTGAAAGAATATGTAATTTGTGGATTAAGACTGTATTAAGTGTAGTTGTATGATATAATCATACAGGTATAATTTCAAGATTTTTAAAAATTCTTTGTTGTTGAATGGATGTCCACCATAGAATATGTCACAGGAGAACCGTATTATAAGGAATTAATCTGAAGATGTCCAAGTGTGAGGCAAGAAAGGTAAGCCAGAAGAATGTATGAATTCATACAGAGAGGGCTGAAAATTAAGACTTGCATGGTTGAACTTGGTCTTGATTCATCTGTCATCTTCCGTACAGAGAGGCTGGAAAAGAACCCATGCATGTGTGCATAACTCTGAACTCTCTTTTTACTCTCATTATTATGCAAGAACAATTAAATTGAATAGAAAATTACTTTTTTCCCTATGATTTGACTAGCATCAAATTTATTTTGTGTTATTAATTTAAATGTCCAAGTGTAGATGTCCAAAGTAATGCAGTGGAGTCAGTGTCTGCCTATGACCCAAACGCATTTGTCTCAGAAACATCAATTTGTTAATTTCATTAATTCAGTATTGTGTAGCCAGGAAAGATAAGGATTAGAGCTCTTCCATGTCTTACTGTTCTCCTTACAACTGATAGGACAGCTGCAGTCAATAAGCAATGTTATAAGAAAGTTTGGAAGCTTTTTGGTATAAGTAAATTCCAGAAGTATGGTCAGAAAGATAGACTGAAGTATATGAAGAATGAAGTCTTTGGTGGAGATTTGAACTGTTCACTTAGTAGCATTTTAAGCCGTGCATGTATCTAAGAAAATGAAACTCAGAAAGAGAGGAGGATAGGGAAGGAAGACGGAAGGATGGAAAGAAAAAACATAAGTTTGTGAGCTCTAGCTCATGAAGGTGAAAAAGCAGGAATGGAACACAGCCAGTCAACTGTAAAAGATCAGTTTAAAAAACAAACAAACAAACAAAAAACAAAACAAACAAACAAAAAAAACAAACAAAAAAACACCCAAAAAAACAAACAAACAAACCAAACCAAACCAAAAAAAAAAAAAAGAAAGAACAAAGAGAGTAGTTGGCAGAGTGAAAAGGTTTACAGCAGGAGAGGATCCAAGCAAGAGAGGGTTTTGTGGGTATGGGCAAAAAGTAGAGTTGCTCAGTTAAGAGTTAGTATTAGAATAGTATCTGCCAGTATTAGAAAAAAGCAGAGGCATGTAATTACAAAAGTCAGCACGATGCAGCCTTTCTCTTTCCAGTAATGTGCGGGGAAAATGACCTGAGGAGTAAGCCAGAACCACAGTACACTTTACTCAGGGGACATAGAAATGGGAGTAACAGACATTTCTTGAGAAGAAGAGCTCTGCTGTGCCGTTGTGCCCTATTTCTTCAATACAGGATCAAACAATTCTCTCAAGAATTGCGAGATCAGCATATATTTTAACCAATAGTTACAACGTGAATAATTGAAACATCTATCTAGTTTTAAGTACTACTGAGATAGAAGTAGAGTCTTGGAAGATGTTTTTTTTCTGTTCAGTGGATGTCTTCCCACTGCCCACAACATTCATGTTATTATGCCTGTATGGCTGCTTTTACAACTGTTAATTTAAAATCCATCAGTAAAGTCATGCTGGCATTTTTTAGCATGATTCTTGAGATATTCTCAGTCTGTCTTCAGATGTATTTGTTCTATCACCATTAAGGTTGTTAATAGTATTTTCACGTGATGCACAGTGTCATAATGTTCATTTTTATCGTAACGTTATGAGGGCAAATGTCTTATTCATTTGTAATAAGAAGGCTGACTTAGGTTCAGTTGCAAAAGGTAAATAAAAGTGAAGGTTTTAATGCTGGTCAGACTTCCAGAACAATAACACATCCTGTGTATATTGGTACATGGTAATCTAATTGAAACTGTAATTAAACTGTGCTTTCTTTTAATAAAAAGGCTGGTGGGGCAGCAACTGCCCCAAGGATTTCCTAGATAGCAGGAAAATTGGGAAACAATTAATTCTCATACTGTCTCATCCCATTAGCCTGTCTCCCTTCTATTCTATATATAGCTTTTGGCAACAGAAGAGGCAGTCAGATTTCTTCCTGTGTTCAACTCAGCCATACCATTAATGTGAATTCTTATGGTAGTGAATGTACTAGAGCTATTGAAGATTACCCCCCAGATCTTGGCGCTGTTCTCATTGTTTCGGGTTGCTGGATATGTGATGAGGTGACTGTCTGAAGTTGTGAGAGCGCTTTAAAACCAAAACTTGTTACTACATATGAAGAAAAGCATTCTTTTTTTCTTTGTATGTGTTCTGTTGTATCTCTTTGATCCTCATAGTGCCTCCTGTTACTGTCAATGGTAACAGCTGTAATAGCATCCTAAAAACAGGGCACATTTACGAATATGTACGTGTAGGAAATCCAAACTTCTGTCTGCTGGCATGGCAAAAATATATGGAATACTATAATACTCACCAGCTGCAAGTGACCGTATAGCAAAATACTGCACCCGTACAGGTAAAACTACCCTCAGTGATTCTGCAGTACTTGAGAATATCCAGTAGCCTTGCTGTGCAGTGCACTGCTCTTCTGTCAACATTATGCATTTCACAGTTTTCAATTCCTACCGGCAAAATGTCACTGTGACTGCAGTTTTCATTCCAAACCATTTCTCTGGGTTGTCATACATACAGTTTTCCACATAATTTTCTGCTATTATTCACCTATGATTTTTTTCTGCTAATAAATTCATCCTCACAGTGAAAATCTGTTTAAGTTCTTAAACTGACATCTGCTATACCTGAGTACTTTTGTTTTCTGTAAGTCTAAATGCATTGAAACATCTATTTGGCACATGCTGCTTTCTTCAGGTTTTTTTTCCCTTTGCAAGAGAAAGATCAAAGCAGTGGCTCAAAATGGAGAATAGTTAAAATTGGAATTAGTTAATGAAATCCTGGACCTTTAGTCACTTTTTATGTTTGTATATGAGTAATGTAGCTTGTTCCATGATTTAGATTTTTTTTTTTTTTTTGGGGGGGGGGGTTGGTGTGTTAGGATTTTTATTCTTTTTTAAATCTCTAATTATGTGCAACATTTGGGCACAGTTGTCTGTTCATTAATTTGAGGACACACTATATGTGTGTATTATTTGCATACAGAACATGGATACATTGGCACATTTTGAAATAAGCCTAATTTTTTAGAGAATTTTTTTAAAAAAATACCTGATATTAATACATTCCATAAGCAAACATGTTTTCCCCTACTTTGAGATCTTAATCACCAGATAAGCTCTCTTTCCTCACCACAAACCGGTTTTTGCAGTGACACAGGTTTCCTTACAGCTATTCATGACTAACCAAAGTCACAAGACTGGAAAAAAAATGCTGGCATATACTCTTTACTGAGGTTAGTAAATTAACGAATTATTGCATTCCTAAGCAGATCATTAGTACTTGATATTTTGTAATGTCTAAAGTGAAGCTAAACTGAAACTACATGGAAAAAAGTTACATAGTCAGAATGAGGAGAAAAGATTTTTAACTGCAGCACCTACTTTATAAGCCATGTACCCTGACGCTTTGCTACAAGTGTCAGCTTTCCAGGATGTGCAATGACTGATTGGCAGTAATTGCAATGATGATGGATAAGTGATTCTTTTCTTTTTCTATTTTGAGGAGGCTGGTTGAGAAGTTGAATTTTGAAATAAAGACTGTCCTTGAAACAAGAACTTTCCTAACTGCTGTAAGCAGGGTAGGATTTGTGGCATTCTTCTCCATATATATTTCCAAGATTTGTTCTTTCTTTTACATCAAGTAAACTTTTTTTGTCTTTTTCATTAACAAATTTACTTAAAACGTCTCTGTAAATGCATGTGATTTGTTCCTTTTGACATTACAGCAATCAATGAAAAATTTGTCTGGGAGAAGATCATTGTTTATGATTATATAATCTCAGAAATGTGGAGATTTGGATCACAGTTCTGTTTATCTGTATGTGGGGGGTGGTTTGTTTTTTTCGTTGTGATTCAGATGCTGCAGCTGAATATGAGAACTACAACTGTTGACCATGATGTTGCATGGCAGTAATAGTATATAGTAGTAGTACTCCATATAAAAATAATATAGTAGTAGTGACTCCATATTAAGATAATAATAACAAAGGGATAGTAGGGCTCATGAGATTATTTTCTGTTTGTGTCAATAATTCATACAACCACTTAAAAACATTGTTATTTTTAAGTTATAAGGTTACTCCTGCCAATCTTCTACATTTACCAAAGCCTATACTTGCAAGTTCCCTGGAAATATAAAGTAACTGTGTTTCGCCTAGTTGTAACCTTAGGTGAGAGGAAAAAGACTTTTAACATTTATTTTGTGAGTCTGTGTGTAGGAGTACTCTAAGAGTACAATTGAATTTACTGAGCTGAAAATGTGCCATTCAAAGACACAAAGGCAGAATGCTATGGGAAAAAAAAATGGGGAGAGATTTTTTTTTCAATTTTATAATGGAAGTAGTATTAATCAGTGACCTGATAACATATCCAAGAATCAGATGAGTAAAGTTCTGGTTCATTCTCATAGTTAGAAAGTGGATAAAATAATGTATACTCATTTCAGTAAAGCTTTAAGAACTCTTCTGCTGGGGAGCATAGCACAATTCAAGTGTAGTAATTGTGTCAAGATGTTTTCAAGACAAATCAACTTGAAAATCTAGCAGAATTGTCATTCAAACTATAGGAACATAGTCCTCCTCCTCCTTGTTCACTTCATCCCCACCTAATTTCCTCATCCAATTGCAGAATGTAATTTGAACTTTCATTAGGTTGATGCACTATCATCTTATTTTATCTTTATTACAAGTAGTATACAATAAAATAAATTACAGAAAATGTAATAATTTTAAGATAATTCAAGTTAAAACGCAGGAATTTTATTTAAAAGATAAACATTTTGATTTATGGTGCCTTACTATGAAGACTGCTTACTATAAAAGAATTGCAGAAGAGTTTACAAATTATTTACTTTGTTACAGATATTAACGACGAAAAATATAAAGTGTATTAAGCTGTCCTTTCTTTAATACCTTCAGTAGGAAATGAACAGTAGGAAAAATGAGTAGAAGAAATTACTCTGTCTTTTGATTTAAACTGTTGATTTCAGTACTGTTTAGTATTTAGTATATAATGATGGAAATCAAGAAGTCTGTTTTCAACAATTTTATATGAACAAGAGGAATTATTCTCAAGATGAAACTAGTGAGTGTATAAAACAATTTGTAGAAACCAATATTGGTTAAAGTGGATTTTGAGTTCAAAGATTTTAACTGGTCAAGAGGAAGTGGTTTTGGATAGAATGTAGGAATCCATAATTCTTAGATTATAAACTGATTGCAGATCATTATGAATTTGAAAAGATCTGGTATGTCTTTCAGCCAGTGGGTGTCCCTCTAGTATATTAATTTAAATCTCTTATAGTTCCAGGTGAACAATAGGCAAGATACTGGCACCAAAATTCTTGAAATATTAGTCTGTATATTTGTATGATTGAGCATTTTTAAAAAAAAATAAAAACCTACTAGATAAAATGCACTGTGAGTTCATGCACCATGACAACTTCCAAAAGAAATTGTTTCCTAACTATTGCATTGAAAGACTATTTTATGGAAACTTCTCTAGTTTCACTGGGACTAGAAACCATCATAAAATGGAACATTTTAGTGTTTAAGTTCGGCTATGAAATGGTGACTAAGCAAAAAAAATACTTGTTACAGTAACTTCTTATTTTAATCTTGGTAAAAATACTTCATTTCCAAACCTGGTATATTTCTCAGGGAAAGGGAGAGGTTCTGAAGTTCTTTATTGATGATACTGAATAGGTAAAACTGACTATAAAATGCACGGGAATAACACTTGTCAGATTAGTCTACCACTTATCTAAGTAGGTCAGATGAAACATCTTGGCCTTATTATTCACAAAAAAGGACAGTGAATTTGGAATGTGAATATGTTCAAAACCAGGCAAAACTGTGATCCAGAATGACTCTGACTTTTTAGCTGTGTAATGTTTGCTTTTAAAGAGCTTTGGAAGAATTTGAGAGTGTACTCAGAAGTATGGCCATTCTAAGGAAAAACAAGGCCCATTTTCTTTTTGGCAATGAGCAGGAATGAGTCTTTTGTGGAAAAGTTTAAAACTATAAATAAGCAGTGATATTTTATGAGTTTCTGACTAAACATCCTTTATGTCTCCAAATGCCATGTGTTTCTTGTGACTGAATGACTTTCTGTCATACATGTATAATGAATAATCTTACTTTTATTTTATTTTATTTTATTTTATTTTATTTTATTATTTTATTTTGCTAGTTCTGGTTATACACTCATACTGTGCAATTTGGTAACCTTGCAGTTCTACATTAAGTCTTATCATCTATCATGTTTGTTCTCTTGTTCTCCCCCTAGAGAAATATGATGAGATTTTTTTTTTGTTTGTTTTCAATTGTTTGTAGTTCATGTGTACACAGACACACATACACATGTACTCTGGTGTATATATTTTTAGGAGAATCGAGGCCAGAGACATATACCTAGAGCTGAAAATTAAGGAAATGGCGTTTCTGGAGGTTCTTGTTTTCTGGTCTTAATCCAAGCTCATGGTGTGTGTTTAGTGTACAGTTTTATGGTAATCTTACTACCAAAACTTTCATTGCCCAGAGGAGAAAAGCTGCCAATGGTAGACTTCACCCTGGAGCTTTAAATCTATCTTTTAGTTTCTAAACTCATTAAGGACTGTTTTAAAAAGAGATAAGTTTTATCTGACAGTAATCACTGAAGAACAATTTTCAAATTGGCAACACTAAGGGAGTAAAAAAATTACTTCACATATGTTTAGGGCTTTAATGTGTTTGGTTTTGGCGTTTTTCCTAGTGAAGGCACTGTGTTGGATTAATTACCTATCTTGGTGACTGGACCAATCACCATCCAAAATTGGAAGCAAAAGTGAAACTGTGTGTATTTGGCATCTGTGGAAGTGGGAACTTTTGAGAATTTGTATCGGGGTTTAGAAGTATGGACTATCATATGTACTCCGTGATGAGGCAATACATTGGCATGAAGTTTTGTAGACCATAACTAACATTAAAAAAAGACAGAATTTTAGTGTGAGAAGTATTTTGTAGAAAGAACATTAAGCATTAATTACATCAATGGGTTCTAATCTATGAGTACGTGAGAAAATATTTATTCCAGATTGATTATCAAACTTTATACTGCCTTTCTAATTTCATCTGTTCTAAGTGGCAGATGACCAAATAGTTGAAGAAATAATGTGGATGTACTTTCACAGTTCAAAAGGACAGGGGTCCTTCTGTCTGAAAAACAAACAAACAAACANTTTTTTTTTTTTTTTGGGGGGGGGGGGGGGGTGGCCAGGAGAATAGTCACAAAACTGAGGGAGTGATACCTCATATGCTATATCCTTGTCCCTGTCAGAATCAGTGGCCTCCTTTTTTGGGGAAGGCATTCTGACTGGACCAGATTGTGGGGATCATATAAATTCCCTTGATTTCTAGTTGAAGCTGTTCTAGCTTATATTAATATGTAATACTAAAAATAAGGTAAAGAGACTTTCCAGCAAAGTGTTTTTTCTCCTCTTATTCTTACTCATTTTCGTACAGCTTAGCACATTTTACTGCTGTTCTCACTTGTTTACTTTGGCAGCAAAAATTAAAAATCAGTTCATGCATAACTGCTAATTGTACATGAAACAGTCTCAACAATGATACAGCCTCAACACTTCCAACCCCTCAGCACTCAGACTGAGAAAAATAAATGGGCAGCGTATTGCTTTGAGGCTTTAAAATCATGCAGATTTCTTAGTCTGAACAGGATGTTTATAGTTGTGAACATCACTATCAGAGATTATACAAGCCAGTTAAAAAAACATCACACACAACCTAGGACTCAAGGAGACTATCGTTATAAAAATTAAAAATAGATGAGTTTGATACTAGTTGCCATTTAAAATGAAAAGTGAAGGGCATGGAAGGAAGCTAGCACTAGGATGAAAATCAATATGGGAACAGATGTGGTATCAGCTAGGTAGAGAAGGATCTAGAAGCTTGGAATGCAGGTAATTCTGATATATATTTACAAATATGGTTTACAGTAAGAAGCAAAGAAATTGAAATTCCTTTTTAGAAAATATTTGCATAACAGACCTGCTTCCAATGATCCAATTCCACATCTTACCTTGAAAAGAGGAAAAAAAAAATGTTTAAACCCTATAATGTTTAGAAAACATTAGAAAATACATAGAAACCTTAAAATGTTCTATAATAACAGTGTCTGTGGCTTTAAATAATTCATGAATGCCATTTAAGAGAAAATGGAAGAGAATTGCAATCTGATGTGGCTAGTTCTCTGTGTGGAAGGCCAGGAGAAATCTTCTAATTCTCAGAGTTCAGGTAGAAGGAGCTTGTCATTTTAGGGCAAAGGATCCAAAGATTGGTTTGTGTGACTTGTGTACGAATTTGAGACAAAATCCCATTCTATTGGCTTGTGCAACTGAGTTTCAGAAGCTCCCGATTTTGAAACATTAATAATTGCAGGATTTTTGTAATTATTTATGCATGCCTGTTAAAAGTTGTGAGGCAGGGTTGAACCAATGGCAGTAAATGGCTTTACGTAGATGTTTTCATAGCAGAAGACAGAGTATTCAATATTTTATTACATAAAAAAGAGGTGCCACACAGAGTTGGAATGAGGAGTGGGCATATATGTGTCATAACTACATGAGTCGTTATTTTCAAATTTTCAGGGAGTGATGAAAAATCTGAGAATTAGTTCAGTTGAAGGAACTTCAACTTTAGAAAAAAATAAAATAAAGTCATTCCTTTTTATTCCTTGTTGGCTTACATCTCTTGGATTGAAATCTGGTTTATCTTTTTAGAATAGTGATGGAATGTTTACTTTTTTATTTGTCCATGGTGTTATATGATGAAGAATTTATGTCATCAGAATGTCATCATGTCATATTATTAGAATAATGCCTGATCATTTTGTATGACCAAATTATTGTGGAATTAATTTAAAGCACACTGGAGCTTATTCCAAGACAATCAAATCTAGGTCATCACTGTCTTGTCTAAATACTTCCTTAGCTAACATTTTTCTTTTCTTTTCTCCTTTCTACTTTCTTCTCCTTTTTTCTCCTTTCTTCTTCATATAAATAATTTTCTTTCTCAAACTGGCCTAGACTGAAACCTGTTATTCATTGGCATTTGTCAGGAAAAAAGGAGACATGTTAAGGATTGCTACTCTTGGAAACTGCAGCTGAATTCAGTAGAACATTAAGCAATTAAGGAGTTACATTAAGCAGTTTTCTTAAAGTCCTGTTAACCTTCATTTTGCTGATTGCAGGGCTTTTTGCTAGCTCTCACATTGCATGAATCTAGTAATGAAGCTTTGATTGATTGCAGTGATGCAAGGATGGTGCCTAACTTGGAAAACAGTAAATGTAACTGGAAACTTGCATGATTTAAAATGATTTTTTGAATCCTAGCACCAAGCTACCTCTGAAGGATTTTTGATATTAGTATTTCTATCTTCTGTTTCTGTAAATCAAAAGATGCCTTATCTCTTTGAGTATTTTACTTACTACTTACATATTACCTATTTACAGTGTTATAGTGGCATAACCCCAGCAGGCAGCTAAGACCTGCATGGCTGCTCACTCCTCACCAGCAGAGTGAGGAAGAGAATCAGAAGGGCGAAAGTGAGAAAACTCATGGATTGAGATAAAAAGAGTTTATATGAAGCAAAAGCTGCATGCAGAAGTGTCCTGGTTTCAGCAGTGATAGAGTTAATTTTCTTCCTAGCAGCCGGTGTAGTGCTGTGTTTTGGATTTAGGCTGAGAATAGTGTTGATAACACACTGATGTTTTAGTTGTTGCCAAGCAGTCAGGGATTTTTCAGCTTCCTATATTGCCCTGACAACAAGAAGGCGGGAGATGCACAAGAAGGTGGGAGGGGACGCAGCCAGGACAGCTGACCCAAACTGACCAAGGGATATTTCATACTATATGACGTCATGCTCCATATATAACTCAGGGGTTGGCCAGGAGGTTGGGCAGCTCAGGAACTAACTGAACATTGGCTTCAGTTGGTAACAAACTGTTCTGTTCATCACTTGGTTTGCATATTATTATCATTATTATAATTATTATTAATCTTCTTTTTCCGACCTATTAAACTGTCTATCTCAACCCACGAGTTTTACTTTTTTTTTTTTTTTTTTTGATTC
>VXBL01009766.1:586104-638818 GCA_013400195.1 Aramus guarauna
AGCATAATTTTTTTTTTTTTTTTTTTTTTTTTTCCAATTCTCTCCCCCATCCCACTGAGCAGGAGGGTGTGAGCAAATGGCTGTGTGGTTGTTTTAGCTGCCTGCCAGTTTAAGCCCCACAAGCAAAGGAAAGTAAGGCATTGATTCACTACTCCTTATCAACAGGCAGATGTCCAGCCACTTGCAGGAATGCAGGGCCTCAGCACATGTTATGGTTACTTGGGAAGACAGATGCCATAACCACAAACATCCCCCTTCCTCTTCCTTTACCTGAGCTTTTATTGCTGAGCACAGCATCATGGGCTATGGAACATCCCTCTGGTCAATTGGGGTCAATGGTCCCTGCTGTGTCCCCTCCCAACCCCTTGCCCACTCCCAGCCAGCTTGCTGGGTGAGGTAGAGAAAACCTTGAGGCTGCACAAGCACTGCTCAGCAACAGCCAAAACACTAGTGCATTATCCACACTGCTTCAGCCACAAATGCAAAGCATGGCACCATACAAGCTGCTATGAAGTAAGTTACCTCCATCCAAGCCACACCCAGTACAAATATTTACCTATAAGTCTGTTAATTCTGTATTTTATGGAAGTGTCTGTTAGTATGGCCAATACAGAAGTTAGACTTCATCACTTTATAGTTTCCCAGTGTCCCTGGAACCCATTTTTTAAGTTAGATATAATGTTTGTCACCTTTCCATCCTTGGGTATCAAGGTAGTAGTTTTGAGAAAAGAGGTTATGTATAGCAGTTATTAGTAGAGGTGTTTCATCCCTGAGTTCCTTCTGAACTTGACTGAGTAGTCCACCTTTTGGGTGATTCCTTCCTGCTCACTCTGTTGATTTCTTCCACAGCTACTTCCATCAGCACTTTGATTTGAGACAAGCCCTTTGGTGTGTCCTCCATAGAGAAGGATTCTGATGTAAAACTCTCCCATGGTACACAGAGAAGCAAAAAATCTCTATCACCTTAGCTTCTTAGAATGCTTTCTATATCCTGTGATCACATATTCGTCCTATACGCTCTTTGGCAGGCTTTCTCTTCTGAAGTGTTTTAGAAAGGATTGATTAATAGTTTTTTATGTCATTTCCAAGCTGTTCCTCAGACCTTTCTTTTTTTTTTTTTTTGGCTTCCTCAATCTATTGTTACATTTGACCTTGCAGAGTTTATCCTTTCTGTTTTGAGGCAGCTTCCACTTTTAAAAATAATCTTTATTCTTCCATTAGCTATGCTGTTTCAAACTCGCTTGGTTAAGAACAACTAAATTAGGGAAGAGAGGAGTACAAATTTACTCTGTCTTTGGTACAGTTTCACTTAATAGTCTCCATGCTAGTGCAAAAAATATAAATTCCTTACCCATCTTTTTTTGCTTTTTTTTTAACTCGCTTGGTTATTTTTCATCACCTGTGTTGTATTTCAGGCAATATAGAGTCTACTACATATTGGAGCATTTCATGCAATTTTTGTATTTTTGAGGACATCAGATATGCAAGGATGAGACATTCATTTTGTTGAAGTGGGATGGAGAAATCATCCATTTGAGAGACGAGAGGAAGGGAGGAGTAAAAAAAGGAATATTTGGAACAAAATTCATCCAGGAAGACTCTTGTTTCATTTTTGTTTTAAAAGTAAGACAGCCTTTATGGTTTTCTTCTCTAATGATGCTTTTGGATAACTCAGGTAGACCAAATTATTCAAGTGAATTGCTTATTCCTTCCTTGTTTTTAAAGGCAATACGTTAACTTCTTTTAAAAATACAGCCCAAGGGGAGGCTGTAAAAAAAAAAACAACTAAATTCTATGTGTGCTTACTGTCACTTACTATGAAAAAGGCTTACTAAGAAATTTATTTACTTAACATTCCACATGTTTTGTACTAAGAGGCATCTAATCTTTTTCCTCTATTCCACATCTGGCTAATTTTCCCTATTTAAAATCAAAATAATATTATATTTATTGAAATTTACACAAAACTTTAAAGTTAATATGGAAAACAATTAGATTTCAAGTTTGAACTACACTGCAAAAAAAACCTTTTTGTGTCATAATATCTAGTATAGATGTTTATAAGTATTTGAAATAGTTGTAGTTTGAGGACTTGCAGCTGTAGGAAGTTAGCATCTTTGGATTTTTGGTGAAGACCCAGTGTCCTTATGCGATCAAAATTCCTGTTGACTGCAGCGTTTCTTTTCCTAAGCTGTTTCACTATAGGATGTAGAATGCAAGACAACCTTCAGATTAAAACAAGGGAAAAATGAAAAATAGAGCTACTTGTGATTCTTTAAATATTAGATATGATTTTAATGAGATTATACTACACCTTAGTTTTTCACATTCTGTTTAAAAAGAGGCTTGCATTAATACATACTGTTATGAAGTTGCTCCCAAAGAGAAAAATACTAGTGAATGCCATATACTTTTCATGGAAATCTTCAAATCTCGAATGCCCTTTATTGTACTTTATTCTGGAAAAGTTTTTTTTTTTTGGTGATGAAGAGAGGGAAAATTCCAATAAATGTGATATACTAGTTTAATATAAAAATGCAATGTATGACCGACTACAATTTTCACAGTAAATCATCTGCCTAAATGCCGTTTTCTGATTTTCAGCTTTAGAAGAGTCCTTAAAATAAGTATTTCTCATCTGTGATATTTAAAGTTATTACTGTAATAATAGTACAATTCTTAAACATAAATAAATATTGAACATGTCTTTAAAATGAGATAATGAAAATTATTTCAGCATGTTCTAAAGCTCATTCTAAATTATGACAAGATCATGAATTGTAGGACTATTTCATTTTTGTAGAAATTGAGTGACACATCATCCCTTTATTTGCTGTAGGTTCCAATTGTGGGTAGATAATGACATATTTAAGTAAGTTTACCTTTTTGGTTCCAAGAACACTTTACATGGCTAAACCTACCCGGTGGTGTTTAATCGTATATGGTTATGTATACATAACAAAAGAGAGAGGTGTTTTCTGCATGTACATAGCTTAATTATGAATCACTTCCAGAATGGGTATAAAATAGAACAGCTTCCTGGTAGGCATAGAAATGGACCAAAAGGATAGTTTGATGTAAATAATCCTGTTCTTGTCCTGAAAGTATGTTTATCTTCCCCTCACAGTGATAATCTCTGACTCTGAAAAGTTGTTAAGCTTAATAGCATTTTGGAATGCTGTGTTCAAAATGGTGTAAGACACTTCCTGGTCTTTTTATTTTTTAATATTGGTAGATGCATGACATGACTTACATTTTTTTTTATTTGCTCTGAACACTGGGGATGTAGAACTGGATGGATATGTAGAGCTAGTTCTCTTTGAACTGTTGCAGACAAAGCACAATAAGGCATGGCAATGTAATATTTTTGCTTCCAATTTAGTCTTTCATGTGGTTAGTCTATAAGCTAATTGAGCAGTACTGGACTGAGCTTCTGAATTTTTCTCTTCTCCATATACAAGAAATGAGTTATAATGAATAGATTAAACAATGAGCCAAGCAGCCGGGAAACCAAAGCATATACTTAGTTCTGGTAATGAACCTGGTTTGGTAGTTCAGTTGTTGTGGTTTCTGGCCAGTTTTTTTCAGCAGAACTTTCATTTAAACAGAAGACTGAAAAGATGTAATTATTCCTGTTAGTTTGCTATCATCATCCATCATAATTTCAGTTAAAAAAGGGCAAAAAATGGAAAGAAAAAGTCATTTATGAAATTGAATTTGCTGTCTGACATAGAGGCAGAGGTCTGTTTATTTCAAAAAGCATTTATAAGCAGAACATATTCTATTGCAGGTATTCTATTACTGAAAATTTACCCATGAACATAGATATATTCTGTGGTCTGAAAACTAATAAAAATAAGTAAAACTTATCCTATCATGGATATTTACTCAGAGGGCAGAAAAGGCTATGTTTTGAAATTATCCATCTTGTACTTCATCTACTCGGATTTGTACTTCATCAACAGAGTGTTTTTGTAACTAGCAAATACTGAATCTGCATGCAAGATTTAAAAAAAAAAAAAAAAAAGAATTAAATACACCATCTATGTAGCAAGGGATAAATAATAAAGTCAACTGAATATACGATGTCCGTGTTAGAGAAATAATAAAATTTGAGACACGTGGAGGATTAACATCTGTAAAGTCTTTTATATATATATATATATATATATATATATATATATGAATCCTATATCATTGATCCCTAGCTGCTTCTCTCAAACAGCTTTCTCATGGGGCAGGAAGTGGAGTTGTAGACATGGTCTATTCTGTGTGATACATGCCCTTTCTCTCACTTGAGAGAAAATCACTAGCACAGTGATTTCCAAAACCTGAAACATTGCTTTGAATTCTTAAACATCACAGGACATCTACACACACCTCCCACTCCTGTTCTCCCATTTTTCCTCAGTCCAATCCTACAAAATGAGTTTGTTTTCTGTATGAAGAATTAGGTGAGGACTTTCTTGTGAGTAGAGTTGAGGCCACAGCTCTTGACCCACATGGGGAATCTGTGAAGTAGTGATCAGTGAGCCTGCAGTTAGCAAAAGCTCAGGTTGAGACAGTTCAAGTTTCTGTTGATTGTCAGGGTAAGACTCTCTGCCTGTTTCACTCGTGCAATGTCTGTTTCAGTTCAGCTCCCTGTTTAAAGGAAAAAAATAGGCTATCTGTAACAGTTGTCCATTACTGTTAGGTAACCGGTATTGTGTACGTGTGTGAGATCACACACAGCTTCATTTTTGGAGGCAGCATTTCTCATGTTTTATGTGTGCTGTCTTAGAACTCATTTATCTATTTATATGAATCATAGTTATGTATGTTGTGAAAACATATCTGAAATAGCCCTGAAAGAAGCCATGTTATTCACAGGAGCAGCGCTGTATCAGTACAGTGTAGCCAACAGCTTGGACCACAGCAGTAGCAATGATCTTTTATTCTGACAACCTTTCTTCTACTTTCGTATGTTAAAGGCATGTAGGTGAGAGTGAAAGTTGCTTCAAAGTGAAAAGGTGAGCACTCAAACATTGTAATGCAGTGTTCAAAAGAGGGGGAGGGAAGTGACAGAGTGAATTAGTGGTAAGCAAAATAGCTGTAGAAGGAAATGCATTCAAAAAGATAACAGCCAGGCAGGAGAGACTGCCAGAACACTCAGAATAATACTCAGAATTATACTCAAATATAACCAAGAAAATAAAGCCAAATTTTCAAAAGCAATCATTCCAGAACAATGAAGAAGAGAGAGTTTAAGTCTAAAGAATAATGCTGCTTTATACAACTAATTGTTCTTAAGTCTCTATTGTCATATTTTAAAGCCAATTTACACATACTGTCTTCAGGCTGAAATTCATAAATAAGCCTAACTTGAGAAAATATTTCTGTTTTACCAGGGCTCTGAAACCCTGCATTGTTAGTTTTGAATTCTTTAATATTGCTAAGGAGTAACTTCTTCAACATAACAAGCACACATTGCTGTCACAGCAAGGTTTTACATTTGCATCTATACTGCCCACAGAATATCTGTCTTTTAATTATTGGTCAAATAATCTCAGTAGGTGCTGTTTGTACAAAATCCTCTAGGAGAAATGGCTGTGTAAATGTGGTTATTATTCCTATGTCTAGTACACTGTTCCCTGTTTGTTACCTGATTCACACAAGTTGAAAAAACAGTTGTTCAGCAGAGAGAACAAGTATTTATTCCAACAAGAGTATGGAAATTAAAAAAAAAACGCTATGGCCTCACTAATGAAACTGCTAAAGGAACTATAAAGGCTTCTCAGTTTAGTTAACAGTTTTATTTTTTTTGTTCTTCCAAACTAGTAAGATATTTTCTTCTTGGGAAGCTAGGATGCCATCAAGAACAATCAGTTACTCAGGAATGAGATATCAAAATCAGAAGTTACATATTATTATAAGTCATTCCTATGACATAAACTATTATTCATCAACATGGTCAGTCCTCTGAGGCTGTTCTTAAAGAGCTTACCTAACCTAAATTCCAGAGTAATGGCTCCAGCCACTTTCAAAACAGAAGTAATGAATAGGATTGCAGTGAATCCAGAATTTACCTGTGAATGGATTTTCTGAGTTTTCTTCACTGCTGTTAACTTGGGAAAAGAAAAAATTCCTAAGGGTATCTGAAGTCATTATTCTGAAAGCAAGATATTTTTTCACAAAGCTTTTACCATCATGGGAGACAATTCTGGACATTGCTAAATGCTGAATGAACTAATGTAGTTTTCAAGTAGAAGACAGACATTGTGCATATTTACATGTATGTATGCACATACAAAGATACATGCACACACACACGTATAAATATCTGTGAACACACTCAAGCTCTATGTAGAGTTCAGCCAATAAACTGAAACAGGTTTTTTTGAGCTCCTGCTGTCAATACTGATATCAGGTTTTAAAACTTCGCTTTATTTAGGTCGGATTCAGTGGAGGCTCTGCATAGATTCCATGCTTTAGAATATCAATAAGACTGGAAAGTTGGAGTTGTCACCAAATCTGGCTTTATGATAAAACCGGTTCTTTGGAAACAGGACTTGTTCTTGTCAAGAGAGAGAAGTGATTATGTACAAGTCTTATGTTTTACTTTAGTTTTCAAATCTAAATTTAACTTCTGTATATTTGTAATTAATTCCAGGTTAACGTATAGCGATGCTGAGTTGTTTTTGTTGTAACAGGAAAAGATGGGGGAAGCTAACTGCTTTTTTAATGTGTTACTTGCATGAAAAAAAAATTAGAGTGGCATTACAGAAGTCTGCCATTACTCTTGGGGTTGTTGCTCCTTATGTGCTTCACATATCAAAGGCCTGATACTGCTGTCCTAAAAACCCTTCTAAAACCAGTGGTAGTCCTGTAAAGTAAAAGTTTATAAGTTCATGGGGCAAGCAACAAACAAGATTTTCCAATTTCTCCACTTTTGTTGTCCAATTGTGTCTCTTGCAAGTTTACAATAAGCTTAAATATCTTGCAGTACTGCCGCAAAAAGTAGAGAAGTACTTGTCCATGAAGATGATTTGTTTCTCAGTGGGTGATGTGGGAGTAATGTACACAGTGTCAGGCTGATGAAATAATCTTCTGTACTTAATTAATCTAAAATCCTGAATACTCCTTCAGACACTTCCAGTCTGTCAGGAAGGCACTTGTTCTTAATGAATTCTAGTTACAATATCAGCTTTTAAAGCTGTGAAATTAAACAAAGATATTTTGGTTTAGGAAGGGGGAATATACTGCCGTTCATGAAAAAAGATTCGTAAATATAAAAGGAGGAAAGCGATTGTGGAAGTCTCCTTACCAGACCTGAATGAGTAATTTCCAACATGGAACTTAATTTCACCTAAAACATGTGGGATGGGAATCACAAATACAAACAGTGAACATCATGCTAACAGTTATTTGCTGATTCAGAAAGTTGTTTCAAGGACAGATCTCCAGGCTGTTTTAGTGATTTATCATCAGTAAAATTTAAATACTGCTTTATTTTACAGTTGGTTGCTATCAACTGCACCACTTCATAGGTCTATGTGTTAATTAACTAAGATAAGGTGGTGTTCCTTAGGGGTCGGTACTGGGACCAGCACTGTTTAATGTCTTTGTCGGCGACATGGACAGCGGGATCGAGTGCATCCTCAGCAAGTTTGCCAACGACACCAAGCTGTGTGCTGTGGTCAGCATGCTGGAGGGAAGGGATGCCATCCAGAGGGACCTTGACAGGCTTGAGAGGTGGGACCATGCGAACTGCATGAAGTTCAACAAGGTTAAGTGCAAGGTCCTGCACGTGGGTCAGTGCAATCCCAAGCACAACAATAGGCTGGGTGCAGAATGGATTGAGAGCAGCCCTGAGGAGAAGGACTTGGGGGTATTGATTGACGAGAAGCTCAACATGAGCCAGCAGTATGCACTTGCAGCCCAGAAAGCCAACTGTGTCCTGGGCTGCATAAAAAGCAGTGTGACCAGCAGATCGAGGGAGGTGATTCTGCCCCTCTACTNCAGGTTGGATGGGGCTTTGGGCAACCTGCTCTAGTGGAGGGTGTCCCTGCCCATGGCAGGGGGGGTTGGAACTAGGTGATCTTTGAGGTCCTTTCCAACCCCAACCATTCTATGACTCTATAAGGTAAATGGCTGTGGAAGGGTCTTAAAAATGACCTTGTTAATATTCAGTACTACTATATAAGTAGTAAAAGAAAGCATTGGATTGCTGAGTAGAGGATCAGGGATTATGAAGTAGCAAAATGTGCTGCAGAGCAAATTATTAGTACAATCTCTCTAGGCAAATAGAAATGAATGTTGTATTTGGGTGGCATGCCTAGAAGGTAAATTCCATTACTCAAAATATTAATACCAAAATACTGCTATACAGAATTAACAAATTAGCTTAGTGATCAAACTAGTCTAATGAAAAGTCTCTGGATGCAAGTCAGTGATGCTTCCAAGGGCAGTAAAACCCTATGAACAAATTGTCTTTTGTGCAGTGTCTATGAAATTTTGAAAGATGCTGTGAATTTCCCTTTTTTATGAGCAGAAGACAACATAACATAGAGGGAAATTGATATTGCTTACCATGTCCTAGGCATATACTGACTATCTGCTGGAACAGAGAAATTATTTTCTTTGTGATTTTTCCCAAAATGATTTTGGGATAGATAAGGACTTCCTTTGGAAACATATAGTATACAAGGTTCAAGTATGTGTGTATGTATATGTTTTTAGTGAGTCTTCATTTCTTATTTAGAAACTTACATGTACCACTGCATGCTATTTAGAGGAAAACAACGTGGAGAATATTGTAATTTTCAAGATTTCCCTGGAATACATGGAATAAATGAGGAAATTCCTAGGGGAGTTCTTGACATGGATATCTTTTGTAGGCAAAAAATACCCTGTCAGAGTATTTTATGAGCTGTTGTAATTCAGATATGTAAGGGGAAACTGGCAGACTGACAGGATAAGCTGCTGTTTTAGTCATTTGTTACTTGTATTGTTCCAACAGTGTTGGTCACAAAAAAAAAAAAAAAAACAAAAACAAGCAAGCATGTAACAGCTGGAAATTGAACAGGCTACAAAAGAGGAATATAAAAACATTGCCTGAATTTTTAGTGGTGCTGACAGGAAATCCAAAGCTCAACTTGGACTGAGAGTGAAAAGTGACATCAATGTCAGCAAGAGCTTCTGCCATTACAATAACAGTAGAAAGATGAGCAAGATCATGCAGGTCTGCTGATAAATAAGCCATTTAACAACAAGCAGATGCAGCTAATGCTGAGGTAATCATGAGGTAATCATGATTAGAATATTGCCTCTTTGCCTTTGATTCTCATTGACGAGGTATCCTAGCCTATGTACCTAGTGACAGGGTTCAAGAAGGAGAGGATCTACAGGTAATGGAGAATCATCAAATAAGGAATCTTTTGAGAAATCTTGACCACAGGACCTGACAGGATGCATCTGAGGGTGATGAGACAGCTGTCTCATACCATTGCAAGAGTAGTCTCTATCAACTTTGAAAAGTCATGTACACTGGGGTAGAGTCCCAGTGACTGGAAAAAGGCAAATGCTACAGCCATCTTTAAAAAAGGGGAAAAGGGAAAGGGAAACAACAACAACAGTACTTAGAATATACAAAATGGCTGATACACAATGCAATTTCTTACCCGATGACCATACGCGACATGACTGGCATTCAGACTGTCCTGGAGCTGGTCCTGGATCCAGCCTGCCCCTCCTCACCTAGCCCCCTTTTATGCTGAGCATGACATCATATGGTATGGAATATCTCTCTGGTCACCTGTCCTGGCTGTGTCCCATCCCAGCTTCTGGTGACAATTAACTCTATCCTAGCCAAAACCAGGACAAATAGCCAGCAGTTATCTTAACAAGAATATGTGGTAGTTGACCAGTCCAATTGCATTCTATGACAAAATGATGAGATCTGTGGATGTGGGGATACCAGTGAATGTTCTTCACTTTGACTTTATCATAGTTTTTGACATCGTCTCCCTTAGAATCTTTATATCTAGGTTGGGATGTTATGTCTGGATGAGTTCATTCAACTAGACGGATGAAAAACTGGCAGGATCATTGAGCTCAAAAGAAGGTAGTTAATGATTTGGATTCTACCTGGAGACTTATTTCTAAGTAGAGTTCCTTTGGGTTTTGGCCTTTCTTGTTTGACATCTTTATCAGTGACCTGGAGGAGGACATAGTACACCTTCCAACTTGGAGGGGCAGCTGGAAGGCAGGGTTTTCATTCGGAGAAGCCTGAACAGGCTGGAAATAGAATACAGCACTCCACACATACCTGTACAGAACTGTTGATAGATAAATCAAATGACTAATGTTAACTTCTTATTTTCTTTCTCCCACTTGTCACATATCTAAGCAGCAGGGAATTGAATCTACTATTAGAAGCACGATACAATATTAAAGCAAGGATAGTGACTAGTTTACAGTAGTCTTGGGGGACTTAACCAATGATATTTGTGAAGTTTCTTACCTTTTTTATTAGTGGAATTTTTAATGTAATGGTAATTTTTGGAAATTGTTTGCACAAATTTGTGTCTTCAGAATTCTAAGTGGTTTTAATATTGCTACTTTATTTACTGAGATATTAAGGACAAAGTCAGGACTAATGTTATATGTTTTGCAATGATCTGGCAAATGAATCATTGTTAATAATATAGAGTCTGTTTATTGATTTTCATTTAAAAAAAAAAAAGAAAGAAAGAAAAGAAAGTGGAATAAATGCCAGAAGCAGCCTTTGTCTCATTTCTGTAGGGAGATAGAGTTGATTCACTAGCTCAAAGTGTAGTAAATTTAACAAAGCTGCTTGAATATAATGAACATATTGCAAAGCAGTTGATATAACTTGCCTATTAAATCAGAGGAACTTAATAAACAATCCTTAAATGTATTCCTCAATATAATTTTAGCTTCTATAGTTATACTTTATAGTGACATTCATCAATCATTTTAACCTTTATTATTGCACAATATAAGTGTGTTTTCATTTTATTCTAAGAAATGAAATTAAAAATATTTAATTAACAAGCAAAATCTAATACTTTGCATTTTGTTTTCATCATGGATTCAAGAATATCATCTAAATTAAATCTATAAAAATTATAAATGGTGTTGCACTGAGCAGCAGTAACATGAAATTGGAAAGATTAACTTGTTTAATGTGTTTGCTTATCTTTAGCATTTAGATTTAGCTGTTCTTTGTTTCAGAGTTGTTTATTTGCACTTTCAGATTTGTAAGTAAATGTCACATAAGGCTGTAGTCTGTTGAAGATAACCTGTAATATGCACAGGTGTGACTAATCTGTTTGTTATACTGCCCTTTCTTTTCCTAAATCTTCTGGAGCCTTGCCTTGTTGTGATTATGAAGCAGGTATTGCAGAGCACAGTTTAGGATTTAAAGCATGTTAGGACTCCAGTTCTGCTTCCAAAGTTGAATCAATGTCATATAGGAAGATTCCCTTTAGGATTTTTGTGTTTGCATTGTGAAGTGCAGTAACAATTAGAGAGTCCGTTGGAAAGAAAGGAGGACAGTGCAGATAACAATTATCTGATTCAACTCAGTCTTCTGGAAACATCCATGCTTCACCAGAAAGGTCAATGAAGATTTTAGCATGGTCATTCCCAAGGTAATAGAATGTGTCATCTGCAAATCTCAACCTCCTGGTAGCACGGTCTCTTGCTTCCTGTCTCCTGTACACAAACCAATCTTCTTTTAAAGAAGAACTCTAAAAAAACAGGCTCCAAAAGCTTTGTCAGCTCGTACAATAGTCCTTTCTTTGCCTGTGTTCAGAAGTATACTTCTGTATACCTCTGAAATATACCCTTCTGAATATGTATTTATACGTTTCAGAGATTTAAACTTAAAAAAATACCAAATTAAAGTCACGTGTAAACTCATGCTGTGCATATACATACCTCTTGTCACTCGAAGTGTATGCTTATTTTTGTTCCTTGTCCCTCACGTTTGGAGCATGAGCCTATTAAAATCATGTGTCTGTCATAATTTCAGTTTTTCTCAAGTACTTTTGTGAGAGAAATTAATTATTTCTGTTATTTTTAATATCTGGTAATGGGACCTGTCATTAAAATAAATGACCTCTTCAGAGCTATTAGGAGTCAGTTTTCTGGAGTGGACTTCTGAAGCTGAAATGAAGACATTAACTCCTTTACAACTCTTTGTCCAGGGAGTTCAACACTGAGACAGGCTTCTGCACCTTTTCCACAAGGCTTTATGATGATAGGCTCTGTGAGAGGTTTCAAACACAAGCACCCATATCAAAGCAGTAGGAGACAGAAGCACCCATATCAAAATAGACAGGAGACCAATGGGGAAAAAAAATGGATGTCTCAGCATTCCATCCACATCATAGGAACACAAGAAGTTTGATGATCTGGCTTTCTCCATCTGTCCTCTTCCACTGTCAACAAAAAAGATTTTGTGAGATAGATTTCTAAACCGTATTTCCTCAGTGCTCATGCCCTGATTGCTGGATTGCTTTCATCAATTTATCTCTTCCCTGCAAGACAGATCTGGAATAAATATTTTGTGAAACACACTTATTCAACAAAATTAAATTTATGTAATATTCTCTTGTCTTAATGGGGTATGTTGTTCCTGTATATCTGCCTCACCATGAGAGACAACATTTTCCACTTTTCTAGTTCACTTAATGGAGCAAAAGAAGTCTAATTTATCTCTTGCTTCAGTTAAAAAGCCATCACTTACCCTGGTGAGATATCTCAATTTTTGTAATCAAAGATTACCTTCAAGTTCTTGAAGGGTCAATCACAGAGCTTCTACCTGTGAAAGAGCTGCAATCCTGTGGAAGACAGAATCTGAACCTGATACCCCCCTGGCAATCTGACCTCTGATTTACTTACAGTTATAGTCTAGTTACGGTTATTTGTGTCAGTGAAAATGTCCTTTTTGATTACAGTTACTTCTATCAGAAGGTCGAAAAAGACTCAAACTTTCTGGTTAGTTTCCTATATACCATGTTCTTTCTGGATAAAGTATCTTCTGAAGGTGATTAAGCTCTCTTACGGTGATTTGAGAATTCTAGCTGAGCCAGGAAATTAATTTACTACCCTGGTTTTGGCTGAGATGATAGAGTTAATTTTCTTTCTAGTAGCCATTATAGTGCTGTGTTTTGGATTTAGTATGAGAATAATGTTGACAGCACAGTGATGTTTTCAGTTGTTGCTAGGTAGTCAGCTTCCCACGCCCTGCCAGGTGCACCAGAAGCTGGGAGAGCACAGCCAGGACAGCTGGTCCAGGCTGGCCAGAGGGATGTTCCCTGCCATGGAACATCATGCTCCGGATAGAACAGGGGAAGTGAGCTGGGAGGCGGGATCGCTGCTCAGGGCATTGGGGTTTTGTTTTCTTCCACAGGCAGTGAGCAATTGTATTTGTGCATCACTTGTTTTGTTATTATTATTGGTATTGGTATTATTCTCTTCCTTTGTTATCCTATTAAACTGTCTTCATCTCAACCCATGAGGGTTTTTTTCCATTCTCTTCCCCATCCCCTTGGGGATGGAGGGATGAACAAGCAGCTGTGTGGTGCTTAGTTATCGGCTGGGGTTAAACCATGACATTTACTTGTCTCCTTTATCTAAATTTGATGCATACAGATTTTATCCTTCCTACTCTCAGCATCATTTAAGGGATTGGTTAGAAGGTGTTTCTTTCATACCTTCTTGAAAAGTTTAAAACTACTCCCAAGGCTATTCATTTGAAGGCTAAGAAATTGCTGTAAAGTCTATGCTGAGATTCTAATTGGATAATACTTGTGAGATCTCCATGAAGAAAGTGAGTGCATTTCCCTAGAGTTTAAAATAAATGGGAAGTACCACTGAGAAATGCATGTTACAATTGCCAACGTGCCACCTTGTGTTCCACAACCAACTTATCAAATCCTTTGTCGTCCTCAATCAATTCAGGAATGAAACTGGAACGTATTCCTTCTCTTTTCATTTTCTTTCAATGAAAGATTCTGAAATGCACCTCCAGTGTTAATGTAGATCTGGTCTATCACTGGAATGGTAAAGAGATGTTTTTCTGCTAGCAACTTTAATTCTTTGAGATGTGCAATCATTGCATATGCATCACTTTCAGTTTGCACTCCATCTGTCTCAGAGCCTTTCCAAGACCATCTACATCTGGAATTCCATCAATGAGAGGGACAGAGAGGGTTTTTTTAGTTCATTCTGTCATATTTTCATGAGCTGACTCTAAGTAGTTAAAACAGCAGAACAACTCTGGTGTTTAGTGTTGCACACAGAGAATGCACACATAAACTTGGCGTCTCATGAGATTAATAAATGTGCACAGGTTACTCATTAGTATGGAAACTTTTTATCTTCTCTGCTAATATCCTTTGGCAGGGAAAACCCAGCAAAAGCCATTTGACTATTTCTCCTTCACTGTTTCTGCATTTCTGAATCTAGATTACCTATGGGTAATCAAGCTCCAGAAACACAAGAGGGTTTATGAGATATCACTGAAGGAAGTCAAAGTATAAGGGGTTGCCAGTTTGAAGGGATGGATTAAAAAAACCCAACCTTTTAGATGAGAAATTTTCTGATGTTTCATATGATGCTTTCTGTCAAGAAATTAGCATTTCTCTAAAAAGTAGACTCTATAAAGACTATTTTGAGCTTCCCTTAGCAACATACTAGATTTCCAGTGTTACTAAAGTATTCTGCAATGAATGATAGTAGTATGGACAGAGAAGTTTATCTTTCAGATTTAAAATTATCTGCTATGTAGTGCTTGCTTTTATGTAAAAACTGGCACATTGGGCTTGTTTAGTATTTTAATGCTCTGATTTTTTTTTTTTTCGGGAGTGGGGTGGGGGGAACAAACAAAAAACTTAGAGGACATTATGTTGCATGTACTGCTGCAGAGGTCCAAAATGATAACCAGTTTGCAGAACCTGATTAGGCTCTTTCATCTTCTAATATTAGTGCTGGCTTGCAAATCTAAACAGCATTAGCAGTTTCAGTTCTTTGAACCTCCAGTCTCCAAACCTAATTCAATCTGCAGAAATATAGATTAAATATCTTGTTTTATGTTGAAAAAAATGAACTGGCTTAATGGGTTGAGTCTTCTGGTGTATGCTACTTTTTTGTAAAGTACTGATGCCCTAGTAAAATGTCATAATCAGTGAAGTAGATTTACATATTGTATTTTATCCAAAAGTGTAGTTTATGGGGAAAAGAAGGCTTTTATCTCTTTATATGGTAAATGTATAATGGCAATGGAATGGAAAATGAGTAATTCTTCAATTCATTCACTTTTTATACAAATAACTGAGGTCAGCCAAACATCTGCTTTTCAGTGGATTCACAGTTAAGATAGTATGGCTGCTAGTCCTTACTTAGGTTTACTTGTTGATGCTTAACATGTGAATAAGACAAGTCTGCATAATTAAATAAGATGTAGATCTACCATTAGTTCAAGTGGTGATATTTTGTGAAGACAGGCAATTAAGTGTTTGATTTTATTATGATTTTTTTTCAGAATATTAAATATGAAAGAAAGCAATAGTCTTTTTAGTGAAATATTTTAATATAAACTTAGGCTTCAAGGAAATTGATTCACTGTTTGCTATATGTTATCACAATAATCTGGACAGCATTAACTTGTTTGTTTGGTATCAAAGACCACATCTTTTCCTCATGTGAGACCTCTAACAAATCTAGCTTAGACTACTTTATGTTTATATTCTTTCTGTTTTCATTATGCTTAGTAGAAATAAATATTTTCAAGATAGATTTATAATTGAATACTAACAGGATGAAAAATAGTTTTATTCATATCCTGTAACAATTATATTAGATTTTTTTCATGGGGTTCTTTGTGTGGACTAGATTCTTCAAGTTGATTTGATAGACTAAAGGGATTTTCCAGTTGAATGACATCTGTAGGGTAAGGAAGACTAGAGAAGATACATTTCATACTCAGAAGAGGGCCACTTGACATGCTTTAAGGTGTCTACAAGCTGTGTTAACACTGACTGGTTAGTACAGAACTCAAACTCATTGTAAGGGCAGGTAGCCAGTCGCTTAGGAGGAGCAACTTCAATTCAGGGTATTAAAACGGTAACTCTGTGTCTTCTGAGCTCCAACCCTAGACAAGGAAGGCTTATTTCTACCTCTTTTTCATAAGCTTTCTTTTTGATAAATCTTTTTCAGAGATAATTTCACATATAATCTCTATTTCTATATTTGACATGGAAATATATTCAGGGTTCTGTTAGACCCTAGTCTCTTCTCTCGTAGTTTTTAATTCAGATTCTTTGTGGTTTAGGATCTGCAACCAAGAATAAGCCATTTCTGAAACTATTTTCCAACATTATTGCTTCCTTGAGTCAGTTTTCTGTATCAGCAGTGGAGCTGAAACTTAAATCCCAGCCATTGCCATTAGTCACATTATTCCTGGAAAATATTTTTTTTTTAAAAAGAGGATATTTTATTATATATGTGGATAAGTACTTAATTAATTAATGTCAGCAATTATTACACAACGTATCCAAACTGTGGAAAGGAGCAGTTAGTCATTTAGCTCTCCCTGGATTTCCTCAGGCAATGAGCTGGAAAAGATGTCGTGGTTAATCATAATGGATTAGGTCAGTTAAGTAAAACTAGAGATTATTTATTAATCTGTTAGTTCAGTAGGCAGAATAAATATTCATAAAAATTGAAAGTATGCTGAAAGATCTATGGGTATTTCTGGGGAAATTTTTTATAATTAAGGAAGGATTTTTATTAATTTATTGTATCTCTAGTTTTATTTTCACTTCTCATTCCAGAAAAGAACTCCAGTGTTTCTGGCTTTTTATATATAAAATAATCTGCATTTTTCCTTCGAGTGGTTTGAATGAGAGTTTTTAATATTACAGGAATTGACCTCTGTTGCTTAAGCTGCAGGACCTTACCCTTTTCTATAAACCATATGGCAAAGGAGATGAGAGAAACTCAGTACTGAGTTATATATACAGGTGTGATTTGGTATGTAACAGAAATTTACCGAATTAATATTGCTGGTCCCTACTCATGAACATGTGCAAAAAGCTAAGGATTAGGCCTAAGTAATATTTGGTAAAGATGACTGTATTAATGAAATGATGAGGAATCTAGCCAGGTAATACATAATGTGTAAGAAAGTAAAAAGGCAAAATCAAACATGAATATAGATGTGTGTGTGGATATAAGAACTTTTTTTTCATTCCTAAATATATATGGATAGAGGTTAATTTTCTAATGCAACCGAGGACTTTGCACGTTTCATCAAAACATGGTCTCATTTTCAAAAGTTGGATGTTCAGCATTTCTGTAAATTGGAACCTTTTAAGTTATCTCACAAATATATATCAAATATGTATCAATTATCAATGTATGTCAACAGTCAAATATATATGAAATATATATCAAAATAGATACTACAAATGTATATCAAGCATCTGGATATGTTGGTTCTCGGGAGGTGGTAGCCTATTCATGGTAATTACTTTTTGCAGCTAATTAAAATTATTATCTAACTATTATCTAACCTGATGCACAGAGATTACCCAAAAAGGAGCAAATAAGTTAGATTTTGTCTGCAAATATCTCCAGTATTTTGTTCTATATCAGAGCATGTCTCTAATTCTGTTGCATTTTTGGGAAACTCTGCTGAGTCATATAGTACTCAGGTCTTAGAGCTGGTTTCACTGATTTTGCTAGGAGCAGGCAACAGTGATCTGTTCTCCCCCCTCCTGTCTGAGGCACGGGCTTAGAAAGAGCTGTCGAACAGAAATACACGAGATGGGTCTGAGTGCTAATCAGAGAGCAATAAAATGTCTGGACACTGACCTCATAAAATAAAGGCTCATAAAACAAGTAAGTCAAAATATCAATTATATCAGTGAAAGAAATACTTTCAATTTCCTGCAGCACGGAAAGGTTGAACACTTACAGAAGCATACGATGATTTTATTGCTATTTCCATTTCATAAAGGAATAATTCATTACCCTATAGAGCTTTCTACCTCACCAGTATTTTCTTCTCAAAACAAGAATTATATAAAAGGATTGACTGATATTAATGAAGAATTTTATAAAATCCTTTTGTTGTATTTTTTCCCTTTTATGAACTAAAACAGAAAGAAAAAAGAAAATGGTGCATTTTTCCTAAAGTTGTAAAGAAGTGTCACATCACATCTGACCAAAATATCCATATATCTAGAGATAATTGCTATGAATACTGCTTGCAAATTTCAGCCTGAAGGTGAGAATGGCTCTGTAGTATGTTAAGATACTCATGTAAAAGAGAGAACACCTGGGTTCCAGTTCCTATTCAGTATATGTTTAATTATTTATGCAAAGCAAACATCCTCAGGAGAGAGACTGAGAGCACTCCACCACAAATTATCCTGTGGCTTTGAGGCAGAGATTCTATCTTTAAACATGAGCTGTCCACATTCAAATCCCCTTGTGTGCCCATCCTGTTATAGGCAAAAAGGAGCATGTCATATAGGTGGCACTAATAATTATTATTAGTCCTGTTAAATTTTAACTGCTTGGTAGTCCCAACTATTAAAAAAACACCTCAAAATTGTTATATGAAAAACCTTCCTTTTTGATATGTTTATCATTTTTTGGTAGTTTACTCTCTGGGTCCCAGGGTTGACAACTTCACTACTCAGGAAGGGGAGGTGAAGGTGTTTATGAAAAGTCATCAGCATCTTGAGGTCTTTGCCAGGAATTCAATGCCTGCAGAGTGGGAGTTCATCCTTCTATTTCAAAAGAAGCATGAAGTTGATGCTTTCTTCCTGCTCAGTCTTGAAGTACACATGGATTTATTTTTGTTTTCTTATCCCTATCTGCTGTGCCAGTGGGAGGAAGGATTGCAAGCTGCCCCGCAGCCCCCCCAGTAGCGCCCAGGGGCCGTTTGTCCGTCAGGGACTGGCCGGGGCTGTCAGCCCCCTCCCCGGCGGCACTGGCAGAGCTGGAGCTCAGACAGGCTGGGCAATGGGCACTTGGCCACGGGGTGCCTGGTCAACCCGGCTCAGCCCCGATCAGGGCACGGGCAGCCCGGACACCCCCTGGGACCTGACACAGCCCGATGCCTGCCCCAGCAGCGGCAACACCATATTTACTGGGCCACACAGGTGATAAGAGACTGAATCTAAAAATTGTACATTCTGTGAGAGTATGTGCACTGAACTTAAATAAGTCTTGAAAAAATAGGGAGCTTGCGGAGTAAGTCTCAAAATAGTAACACATCCCACTTAACGTATACCAAGAGATACTTCTAATATTTCATAGCAAGTCTGGCAGTATAATAATTTAATGATAAATACTTATTATCTAACGGATTGGCACAGTAGTTATTTTGCGGGTTTCTTTGCCACCATTAGGTATTTACATTTTAAGTAACTGAGCAAACTGATTAAATATATTTGAACTGCATAAAATTGCACAGCTACAAAATTAAGCTCATTCAATTATTTTTTTCTGTTGTTTCCCGTAATAAGTGTAGAATTCTACACTCAATTTCAGCCAGACCTGACACAGGCATAAAGGCCTTAAAGATACAATTATGTTCCTGAGTTTCTTGGAAATCTGCAGCAGGATATTTGCCTTTCTAAGGCAGGGCTTTTAGTTAAGGGACATGAGAAGGCATTGAGATAATATGTTAGAGGTTTGGGTTGTGGAAGTGACAATTATTTTTGTATGAGAGGTTGTATAGAACAAAACGGAGGTAGATGGAATGGACTTTTGGGAAATTCTTCCATATACTACTTTCGTAGGTGTGCTATTGATGGAGCAACTTATTTTAATGAATTATAACACTTCTTGTCGTGTAATTTCCACTGTATGTAAAAACGTGTGTAGGTGTGTGTGTGTGTATTAATTCCTGCTTGCTATTTTAGTTTGTTTTTTTTTCTTCGAGAGGTAAATGTATATTCACATACAAGTATACTGTACAGTGTTGAGAGGGGATGGGTGAACTAAGTTGCTTTCTGTGAAAGAATGAACTAAAGCCTATGATTTGTCACAAACATGACCTTTTAATTCCTTTATTTTTCCTATCAAGTCCTTTACATCCATAATTTTGGATGCTATGGAAAGTCTATGAAATTCTCCTATTTGTTTCATCACAGTTTTTCTTAGGGAACTATTTATGCTAGAGAAAAATAAATCAGCAGAATCATAGGAAGAAGTGAAACTGACTGTGAAAGAATGTATTATTTAGTTTAAGTTTTATTAAGGCTTGAATCCAAACCATCAATTTCTCTTCCTAAGGAAGCAACTTGTAACCTGCAACCTGAAACAAGTGCGATAATTAGTTTAATTCAGCATCAGCTATCACCACCACTGAAATCAGTGGTCTTACTTTGTCATGCCCATTATATTTGTAAATTGGTGCCTATTGCGTTTGGAAATATTTACATGAGTGATTGCAGATAGAGGAAACAGTTTAGAAGTCAGTGCTGGAACAAAAAGATATATAGATATATGTAGATAGAAAGGGGGGTGTGTGTGTATAAATATGTAGAAACATATTCAGTCCACAGTATGTTATCCATATATATGCAAGCAATGCAGTTCTATGTGTGTGATCATCATCATGTGATTTGTTGATCTAATTAGTCTCTTTGGTGTTTAATAAGGTGTTTCTCTTAGGCAAAAAACACATGAGTCAATGGTTGTTTTGCATTTTAAAGAACAGAATTTCATAGGTAGCACATTTCCAAGTAGATTTTCTATTTAGAATATTGCAATTGAATATTTTTGCTAGTAACATGGAGAAAATTCTGAGAAACTAGTACTATTGAGAGTGGGAGTAGGAAGACAGGAGATTTCTTCTTAAGGAACTATAAATCAAAAAAGTCTAGAACTGGAGATAATTTTTTTACAAAATGTTACATCACAGTATGTGAGTAGGTGTACTCATATATTAGCACACAGAACAATTCCATGATCAGCACAGCATTATTCCATACAGATTGTGTTCGGGGATTCAGTAGTGGAAGTAGAAATACAATCCTAATTTATATTCCTTTCCTTCTGTAATTAATTACAATGAAACATGTTTCTTGGTTGCTGTCATAAATAGAAATTCTCTTTATTCCTTGCATATTCCAAAGTAAATAACATAGGGAAAAAAATTCCAGTCATTTATGAAATATCGTCTTTAAAATGTATGTCAAGCATACCTGGGAATTGCAATTCAACCTTCTTCTGAAATTAAGTCTGTTGGTATGTCAGTTCGGAAGACTTGATGAATTATAATGATCTGGATGAGCATTGTGCTTCAGTTAGAGAAAAGATCGATTGTAGAATTCTATAAAATCAGGAGATAATGGAGAAAGGGAACAAGGAATTATTATACACCGTTAGAATAAGAGAAGGAAGAAATGCTCAGTGAAAGAATCTGGTACCAACTGAAGAACAAGAATTCCATTTTGGAAAAGTATAATTAAACAATGTAATTAATTGTCAGCACTTGTTGAGGAAGCTAGTAGTTTAAAGTGTCTAGATGGTACTGAAGATGCTGTATCAGGGTGGATCTTGTGGGGGATATTAAAATTGAATGCTTCAAATAGACCTTTGGAAGTCAATTGTCAGCACTTGGAGTGAAAACAAAAAAAGTACAAACGTGCTGATTCCTTGGATTCCCTTTTTTGACTGCTCTAAGAACTGCAGTACTGGTTAGTTAGACCTCTGACCTGACCTGGTTTATGGGCTTTAGTCTGAAATTAATGGTTTATTTGTGCTTATATACCAAAAATAATCCTTAAACTGGCTATAACTTGACCTGTAAAAGATTTAATCAGAGAAGCTATGGCAGACTTAACAAATATATATTTCATGTCATTGAAAGATTGATTTTCAAAACTTATGATTGTCTGATAGATTGTTTACTTTTTAATTTGTCTGGCTAATTTCATGTTAAATGCAACACTGTTGGTTCTCAATTATAAAGCTTTCAAAGCAATCCTCTGAGAGAAAATTAGTTTCCTAAATCAAGATAATTAAAGATGGAAACTTGCTAGTACCCATACAATAGCATTCAAAGATCAAAGAGCTTAAGGGTTAAAAGAAAGAGTTTGAAAAGCCAGTCTGATTTCTTATGATCTCTGGCAGTGTCACCTACTTATAAGCATTTCCTCGAACTTTTAATTTTTTGAAACAGAAAGAATATTTATCCCAGAGACTGTTTTTATAATCCAGATAGGGCTCATGAAGCTGTTCTGACATTTTTCCACAAGTCAAAGAGAATATTTTAACTGTATTAACAGCAATAATTTAAGTTTTTTATAATACTTTAATATGCAGTCGTTCCTTTGAGGTAAATTAACTAGATTTTTAAGTGGTTTTTCATAGTCAATAATAGTTCCAATACCTGGTGATAATATTGCCTATTCTATGCCTATTTTTAATATTTAAGTTTTGAAGTTTCAGGCCATTTTCACAAAAGAATCATAAAACTTTGCAAACATTCATCTCTTTTTCAAGGAAATTGGTTCAGTGAAGATATTTGAAACTATTCAAAAACTATTTAAGATTATGAAAAATAATATTAAAAATCCTAATTTATAATTCTAGACCTATATAGTTCTCATTATTATCATTCTAATTCTTAAATTATAGGGTGCCTCTACATTAGCATTTTAGTTTGGATCACCATTGTGCTTTAGAAGCATATTTCCCAGATATCTATTCCTACCATGTTTTGACTCATGTTACAGAATGACCCCAAAGCAAGCAGACTGGGTTCTTTTCTGTTGAAATCGAACTGAAACATATATTCCTGAAATACACCTAAGGAACTCTTACCCACTGAAGGCCTTTCAGTTCACAGGGCCAACCAAGTGCTAGTCCACAATAAAATTTCTGAAACTCATACCGCGTGGGCTTTGGGAGGTCAGCTCCAAAGGTTTTCTGTTGTGCTGTGCTGCTAGCTAGTGCAGAGATGTGCAAGGGACCTGCCCCAGCCAACATTCTGCAGTTCATAGGTCAAGGCTGCACATGTTCATTTATAGATGACCCCCTTATCAAAGAGATCAAGCACTCTGCTCAAGGAGAGAGAGTGAAAACTCTGCATTTGAGTGTACAAATGTACATTTCTGGCAAGATCTCATAAATACTATCATTTTTATCCAAAACTAAATGGAAAATGTAATTGTGGAGAAACTGGAAATATACTTGATTCTACATCAAGGCTTATCATATCCATACTTTGTGTAGTTTCTAATACAACTTCTGAATCCATTGATGGAAGGTATTGAAAACATTAAAAACTATTTTTATTTTAATAATTCTAAGTAACATCCTCCCTAGCCTTTTTCTGCAGGAATGTCCCCCGTGCAGTACATGTGGGGCCAAGTCAGTCATTTATTAAATCACATAGATGATTAGCTTTTCTCTGATAGACATTCTGTTATCTGTGTGCAATTCAATATCTAAAGAGGTATTAGCATTCCTACCAAAGACAATTTACACTGTTAAAATCCATGAGGACTGACTTAATCATAGGACTGGTATCAGGATAATAGTTCCAGAACGTATTGTAAAGGCTCTTTAACCATATCTTAGCTTCCTGTTGTCCTAGTGGTGACTTAGCTGCATGGATCAAAGGATAAAAATATTATCAGTATAAATCTCTCTTAATATACAGGGAAGAAGATGTCTAGAATCTTATTTTCCAGAAGATTGTGAGAAACAATGAATAAAAGCTTCTGTAGTGGGATTAAAGCAATTACAAATTAGGTCCCAAACAATTTAATTTTTAGACTTTTAAATACAGGTTTGAATGCGTAACAGTAGGAATTGTATTTTTCCGCATGAGGATTCAGTGTCAGATCATACACTTAAATCTGGTATTTCTCTTCTGATTCCTTGGGTCTTCAAAGACCATAGCATATATGGAAGAAAAACTCTGTTAATTCACATGTAAGAACCTTTCTTTGCTGTAATGGAGTACTTTATGTGTAAGAAATGTTTCTGACATTTATCCAAAGATCAAAAGCTTTATCATGTGGTTTGCACTTGAACTGCCTAGTTTTATGACAACAGGGAAACAGTATAATTAGAAATCCAATCTTCATGTCTGCATTTTAAATATTTATTATGTAATCATCAGCAAAGGTTCTCATTGATGTTTAAATACTTATTTGCATCAGCTGAAGATGTGGCCTTTTTTTCATAACAGTGTAACAGGAAAAATATCCTTCAATTGTTTTCCTCACTCTTAGATAGGACTGTGCTGCCTTAAGTAAATCAGTAAGGGTACTCTGGTACGTAGGTTTCCATCAGCTGCAGTTTCACTAACATGGTGTTAAGATTGCACATTATGACAAATGCCTGATACTTAGTTCCTTTTTGGTGATCATTCTTATACAAAAGCTATCTCTATTTATGGTGCTTTACAGATAGAAGTAATAACTTTCTGTTACAGGAAGAGTAAAAAGACTAACAAACAACTAACACGAATAAAAAACCCTTTAGTTTTTTCCATTAGGTATAAAATGCATGTATACAACAGTTTTGGCTTAGCATAAGCTTTTTCTTATGTTATGATGTGATAGACTCTTCATAGTCTGTCAGAGATATTTAATTCAGATTTGATTAGCTTGTTAAATCAGTTTGTTTCTTGAGAGGTTTTCTCTCAGCTATCATCTGTTCAGATTATCAACTGGATTATCTGTGCCTATTTCTTACTTTGACAGGTAAAATTATTTTAGTTTATCTTCCTGTCTCCTCACTTTTATGTTATTTCTCTTAGAATCACAAGATTATAGAAATGTTAGTGGGGAGGCATCTCTGGAGGTCATATCTTCCAATCTGCTCTTTACAGCAAGACAGTCACAAGCACTCAATCGGATCATGACTTTGTCTAGTCAACTCTCCAAGGATGTAGACATCACAACTTCACTGGACAACCTTTCCCTATGTTACACTCTTCTTCTAGTGATTTTTTTTTTTTTTTTCATGAGGACCACAGTTTGTGATCTCGCCAATGATCATGTTGTCCAACAGCATACATCTGAGAAGAGGTTGGCTCGGACATCTTTGTAATTCTGTTTCAATCAGTTGTAGGCAGTTATTCTCTCTATGCTTAGCCTTCTATTTGCTGGAACAAACAAGGCAGTTTCCCTCGTAATTTCTTCATGGGACATTTGCTCTAAGCCCCTGATCATAGTCCTTTGCTGGATTCTTCCAGATTCTGCATATCCCTTTTGAACTAGTTGCCCAAATCTGGACATTACTCCAGGTGTGACCTCACCAGCACTGAATAGAGGATTGGAGAAGAGTTCAGTCAAAGTAGCTGCCCAGATGTCATTTAGAAATAATTATTTACCTTTTCATATAACTTAAAATAAATGAGAAAATTATCTTTGTATATCAGTTAATAGTTTTTCTAAGATACTTCCTTTTTTATGGCATAAATTCACAAATAAATTGAATCTTACTCCAGCTCATGAATTAATACTTTCAGCAAGTCCTAAATGAATTGACTTAATGAGGGAAAGATTTTAAAACTTTAAAATTTCATCTCTATTCATTTTAGTTTCTAATGTGAGATTCTAAACTAACTCAGACATGAAAGAGAAATTTTATTTGGCTAAGGTAACTAATCTAAATTTGGAAGTAAGCCTTGCTGTGAGTAGGAGGTTGGATAAGAACCTGTAGGGGTCATTTCCAACCTAAATAATTCTATGATTTTATCTCAGTTTTTCAGAGATATAAAGAAAAAATAAAATACCACAGCTCAATTAAACCATCCCATAAACCCTGGAAGTTTATGTAGACGACCAGTTTTATGCTGAATAGAAATAGTTACCTGTAAGGTAATTGAATTATTTCTGTGAATAGATTATAATTTCTTTTATGTACTTTAATATACATATCCTTTTAATATATTAATCTATATACTGAGGCAGCAAGAGAAATTCTTAAAGAAATTAAATATACTTTGTACAGTGGTGAGCTGTTGGTTAAAAGTGTATTGGGAGCATTCAGCATTATGAAGATTCTGTGCATAAAAGTGTATTGTCTTTGCAAAGGACTGTGATGTTAACAACCATAGGGACAAATACATTCTGCACAGAACAGGTGTTATATCTCCAACAGTCACACTTCTGTAACAATGATTTCTAAGTCTTCTTTGGATAGACATTTATTAGATCCAATTTCATGTTTCTTCAGGATTTAACCATTCAAAGTAAGACTTTGTGAGGAAGGAATCTTTTTCTAAAATATTTTCATTTTTATTGAATGTTGAATATCTTGAGTTGATTAGTCATTAGAAGAATGATCAACTTAAATGCTGTCATCTGGCATCTTTTAGCATTTTTCAGGTAATTTGTGAGGGTTTTTTAAATATCAATAGGTTTTCAATAGTGAGTATAATAGTTTCAAAATCATCACTGAATTATAGTTTACAAATAGGATAACATTAAATTATAGATAAAAATACATGCAACAATAATTCTAGGTTTGTGTGCCATTGAAATATGGTAATAGTTTAAAAAGATTTCAATGAAAGATAAAATATATTTATAGAAATAATTATATATCAAAATGTTTCTGAATGATTGTCTAAATGCTCTGTAAGTTATGTACTATAACTTTTGTAAGTACATTTCTTGTAAATTCCAGAAGCAGTAAGTAAAGGAATATGTCGAGAAAACATGTATCAAAATGGCTAATTCTCCATCCTATGCTTCCAGTACCTTTCCTTCTAAGCAGAATTTTCTTAGAGTAAGGAAGCTTAGTGGCTGATGCAGGTATTATTTCTGTTCTGAGGATTAATCCCAGTAAAGAATATTTTCAAGTTTTAGATACATTAGTAGTACTGGAAAACTTGAGTACTGGATTGTGGACTCTTCCATTTCAAAATGCGAGTGCAAGTTTTTCAAGGACATGATGGAAGGAAGAGAATATAAAAAACATTGCTCAAAGTAAACTGTACTGAGTGAAATGATGACTCCATAAATTCAAATTCCAGACAGTTTGGAGTGTTTCAGGAAACACCTACTTGGAGCATGCAGATAAAGTGACTAGTGCCAAGATAAAGGCTGCAAGTCTTTAAATCTGAATTTAGACACTGCCTAGATCTATATGCCTGACAGCAGGAAGTCCCTGTAGCCATTTCTTCATGCTCTGATGACATCTGTCCTCAGCAGGACAGCAGATTTCAGAAATAGACTAAATGGGGTAATTCATATCTCTTTGAGCTATTAATTCATTTTCTTGAGATGTCAAACAGACAGCCTTCGCTCACATTTCCACAATCTCTTTGTCAACTCTTACAATTAAAAATGTGGGGGTTTGCATAGTTGACGTTGATATTCTGATTTCATTATGCAGTTCCAAGAAATAGAAATGAACTGCTTATGCTTGTATTAAAGAAACATCCTGAAAGAGACTGTAGTGATTTTTGCATCATTAAATGTTTTTACTGGGTCAGTCCTTTTCTCTGAAACAAGTAATTTTAAAGAATTTTTTTCTTTCATAAATCCATGAGAAAAGCCAATGCAGTTGGTTGTTTAGAGGTTCTTGGAATCAGGATTAAAATACTCTCTGTTCAGCTATGGAGACATTGATTAGTCAGTGTGTTTTGTTCAAGATGTAATTAACTAAATACTGCTCTTACTGTTGTTGACTTTAGTTTACATATTGTTCTGTTTTAACTTGTTTGCCGCCTTCTGGTACATTTTATAGAGACTACTGTATTTTTAGCAACAGTTGCCAGAAGACAAGTTGTATGCAGTTGCAATGGTTGATGTATCTGGCCATCTACTTGATTGTTAATCTCATCTAATAACTTTTGAACTCAAAGGCTAATTTCAGCATTTTTCTGGTGAGAGTTGAGGTGAAGAGATTGATTGTGCCTTTCATTGCAAAGATCTCTTGGTTTTAAATCAATCAAGATACATTGATTCCATAATTAAACGTGATATGATTTCTTGCCCTATCTTTATTAGAGTACTGTCATTTAGCAACTATATTTTCTTTTTATAGAAATCTCTTAATCCATACTTCACATTAGAAACAAACATTATATGAGTCATCTGTAGATGTGCTTGAAGCACAAATTTTTGTGAGGATGGGTTCTGTATTGTTTAAGAATGGGCAAACTCTTGGCTCCTACTATGAGACATGGAGGAATCCATTCTTCACAATGTTATCTAGCACTCACTAGAATCATAAGGAACATTGATTAACTGGTTTCTTGAAATATCCGGGCCATAGGATATAATTTTGAAATGATCATGCAGGGTCTTCCAGACTTAGAAGAACCTTTCTGATGCTGTGCCTGTTGATACAGAAAGATGATTCCACTATTTTTTTTCTTTTTTTGTCCCCTTATTTTTAGATTAGTGATGTTGAATTGGTTGTATGATCATTTCGAGGGTTAATGTGTTTGGCATTCCACAAAAACTTCACATAAAACCTGAAGTTTGAGAAACATGTTGTTTGGATTTAGATTATAAAGGCCAAATATGCAGAAAGAATGCTTGCTCATTCCAGTATGCCTTTGCAATTTGAAGGACCACTTCGGCTGTTAGCTGAGTGTCATGGTTTAACCTCAGCCAACAACTAAGCCCCATGCAGCTGCTTGCTCACTCCCCCACAGTGGGATGGGGGAGCGAATCGGAAGGGTAAAAGTGAGAAAACTTGTGGGCTGAGATAAAAAGAGTTTAATAGGTAAAGCAAAAGCCGCACATGCAAGCAAAGCAAAACAAGGAATTCATTCACCACTTCCCATGGGCAGGCAGATGTTCAGCCATCCCCAGGAAAGCAGGGCTCCATCACACGTAACAGTGACTTGGGGGGACAAACACCATCGCTCCGAATGCCCTCCCCTTCCTTCCTCTTCCCCCAGCCCCTTATATGTTGAGCGTGACATCATACGGTATGGTATATCCCTTTGGTCAGTTGGGGTCAGCTGTCCCAGCTGTGTCACCTCCCAATTCCTTGTGCACCCCCAGCCATCGCACTGTTGGGGTGGTGTGAGGAGCAGCAAAGGCCTTGGCTCTGTGTAAGCACTGCTCAGCAGTATCAAAAACATCCCTGTGTTATCAACACTGCTCTCAGCACAAATCCAAAACACAGTCCCATACCAGCTACTATGAAGAAAATTAACTCTATCCCAGCCAAAACTATCACATTGATTTCGAAGAAAGAATTTTGGTACTACCAAGCAACAATGTAGAAATTCTGTTTTCAAAAGTTTCTACCTCAGCAAAACAAAAATCCAAAAAAGTAATGAGGAAATATGAGGCACTCTTATAGCATGAGTGCTTCTTTTCAGCAACATTTCTAAGGTTTGTAAGTTTAAGATAAAGTTCGCGGTTTTGGATAAAGGTCACCCGTTTTTGTGATTTTTTTTCTGTATTTTATCTGATTTACTGTTCTATAATAAAAGATTGTCCAGTGGAACTGGGGGACAACAAGGCAGTTTTTTATGTTAGAAAGATGGCACAGACTCACCAGAAACCAGCTGAGGCTTGAAGGTACCTCTGGAGATCACCTGGTCCAACCCCCCGCTCAGAGCAGGGTCAGCCAGAACAGGACCATGTCCAGTCAGGTTTTTGGTATCTCCAAGTATCTCCAACCTCTCTGCGTAACCAGTTCCAGTGTTTGACCACCCTCACAGTAAAAAAGTGTTTTCTTATGTTCAAACAGAATGTCCTGTATTTGAGTTTGTGCCCATTGCCATTTGTCCTGTCACTGGGCACCACTGAAAAGACCCTGGCTCCCTCTTCTTTACTCCCCCCATCAGATGTTTGTTCACATGGATGAGATCCCCGTCAGCCTTCTCTGCTCCAGGCTGAACGGTCCCAGCTCTCTCAGCCTCTCCTCATAGGTGGGAGGTGACTTCAAATTGCAGCACGTCTGTGATATAGATACTCTATCCCTATGATATAGTTTATGAACTGCTTCTTGTGAAGGCCTGTACCAATGTTGCGTAACAGTAGGTAAGAGGAGGTTATACATTAAAATGCATTTTAAATTTATTAAGATTCAAAATATTCCTATTCAACTAAGTGCTGCCAGCTGTACCATCAATGATTTCTGTTTATTAAGGGAATGCGTTTTTTTAAGGTTTTGTAGTCATCTTTTGTCACTCTCTTTGCCTACAGATTTTAAGTTTTGCAAATTTTATTAAATCCATTTTAGATTAGATTAAAAAAAAATCCTAGATTGCCGTTACTGACAAACCGTCACTTTTAAAGATTAAGGTCCTAATTTTTCAGATTTATCTTTATTGTGGTACTTCTGGTTTTTAGAAGATTCTACCTTGGCTGTAGGAGAAATTATAAAATTAACAATTCACTGATTACATAATTTTCAGTTTGGGAAGCATGTTTCTTAAAATTCATAGGCTCTTGAAATACTTTTTCTTTCTGTTTATTGCTGATAAAGGAAACATTTTCAGATTGAGGAGATTTTGTTAAGGTGGTGTTAAGCTTTGATAAGTATAATCATCCTATTCTACATTATTTTTTCCTACATATCTATTTATTTATTTATTTATTAAATCAATAAATTATAAAGATCCCCCAGTATGTTTCTCTACAGTTAAAATAGCTTAATATTCTGTTAAGCAGTGAATTTTAAACTTCACTGTTGTTTCCATTCATGATAAGAAGCTCTGCTGAATTTAGCTCGAATAACTTAAATAGAATTAAATATGTGCATCATGTCGTGTCTGACAGAACCCATTTTATAGATAGTCCTCCAAAGTTCATGCCTTTCACTAACAGAAAATCTTTCCTGCAAAAAAATACACTTGAAGTGAATAAAGTTAAATATCTTGATTTTTTTTTAAATTTGGATATCTTTTCATCTTGATTTTTTTGTGATAGCCTTCTAAGCCATGTATATATGCTTTAAATATTGATTAAAACTTCTTTAAAATATCTAAATAAGTTTAGGCTTGTAAATACATCTATAAATATTTAAATTATTATCCAGTCTCTCAAGTTTTGAGAAAGTTGAGCTCCCAATATCAGCCTACCTGGAGATCTCAATAAAACTCTCAATGTTTATATATATATATCTGTATGTTTATTTCTAAACTGTAGTTTGCTTGAGTTGCGAAGGGGGCAGTAGTGAGTAACTTATTTTTGAGTTAAGCCTTGTGAATAAAGTTGTAACAAGCAGAATTTGTTTAAACAATGTCTCTGCTCAGATATTAATAGCTTATCTATTTTACTGTTTCTGCTGCCAATGTCACAGAAAAGAATCTTTAACAGAGGATTTTCTGACTATGCTTCAATATTTGTGCCACTACTGCACAAAAGGGCATTCTGTTGGTTCCTTTGCAGCGTGCACTTCACCCCTATAACATCTGTTATGCCCCAGAAGGCAATTTGAACTTCTTGTGACTTCTAGCTCTTCTCAACAGGGAAAATGACACTTCAACAGATGTAGGAAATGAATTCATGATGACACCAAGACTGTTTTGTCTACCAAAAAATAAACCACTCTGTATTCTATAAGACAGAAATTCGACAAGGAACCCATAATGATTCAAATGAAACTTTAGAACTTTATATCAGGACTGTTTCCTACTGACAAATCCAAATTAATGCTAATGTGATGAAATGGAAAGTTCAGTTATAATGAACTACTTACTTAATTTTGAAACGATGTCGAGCAATTAAAAATGTAACTAACATCTCTCAGTATTGCCATACCCTGGAGAAGTGATGCTTTATGATTTAGCAGTAGCCAGTCCACTACAAAGTTGAGAATAACCAGTCTCAGTAGAGTTCAAATTTTTGTTTATTGGCTTTGCAGCTGCAGTTTGTCTTTCGGATATTTCTACAAAACAAATTGCAGGCAAGAATTCAACCCATTGTATGGAAGGTAGGCTATCATTAGGCCAAATAATATATCTTTATTCATTTTCAGTGGGTATGCAGATGATAGTATTTCTTCCCCACAGACAGTTTACTTAGATACAAAAGAGATATGACAGTATGTGGTAAAATCCTATTTTTTCTAGCATTTTGTGGTGGGTTTGCTGTTTAATGATGATCATTTTAGTAATGATGCCATTAGTTTTAACAGTCATCTTTTCTGTAACATCTGACTGCATGCCATTCCTTCTTCAAAGGTCTGCAGTGTTGGAGTTGTCTTCATTATGTATAGGGGAAAAAAATAGTACCTTGGGTGACTTAAGATACCTCTGAACATTATTCCCATTTGGTGATTCCGTCTCTTGAGTGCAAACAGCTTAACAGACTTTAATTCAGCTCCATTTTGTACTGCTGTTTTAATGGAATTCTTTAGGGCAGAGGTGTGGTTCCTGGTTGTTTGATTACTCAAGGAAACAGCTCAGATCAGACTTTCTCTTACCGAACTGTAACTTTATGGATTGTATGATATTTTTGTATTTCTGACTTTGCTGAGTAATAGTTGAAATAAGTTGATTGAGATTTAAAAAAAGAACCTAAAAAAGTATTTGCCCTAAAATAAAATTCCCTTGAACTATCTGAAACTTAACAAGTTCAGTGTACATTTAATAATTTCTGTTTCCTCATTTCAGTTTAGGAGTACAAATAGATGTAAAGTACAGTATTTAAAACAAAACAAAGCATCATTTTTGGTGTTTCAAAGTATGTGAAAACTAGAAAATACTAGAAATTTAAGAGAGAATGCATTTCTGCAAGGATTGTGTTAGTGTAATTTTCATTTGAAGCCCATTCACTTTTATCTAAGAATCAGCAGATTTAAACAGAATATTCTCAGAAGCCTGCATAATAAAGGGAAAAAAAGATTAACTGGGTGAATGGTTGTTCTGGAATTGAATTTGATACCAATTAAAACCTTACTAACTTCATCATGCTCAAAAATAATGAAGCCAAGTTTTCTAAGCATATTACATATTAAATACTAGTGTAATCGTGTACTGAAAGCAAAACCACATCACCCAAGTAGGTAATATGAAGTCAAAGCATACCAATAGGGTGTAACCTAGGTCAGAGAACTTACCCTAAAAAGAATTAGGACCTTCGCAAAGAATGCAATCCTTCTCTCAGCTGTACCTTGCAGTCTGCTTGTTTTAGAAGCCACAGCCAAAGCCATGTGAATTAGCTTCTATAGCTATCACTCCTCTCCTTACTTCCATGTTGATCACAAGCTATGCCTTGTTTTGTCTTCATTACTGTGTCCTTTCCTTTCTACAGCCTTTAAGTCACCCTCTTCCTTTCAGTGGGTTTGCAGCCCAACAGATTTAGAAAGATCCCTCCATCCCTCAAAAGTGAATTCTAAAATGCATTCAGGTCTATTGATGTAGCATGAAACTATTCAACTATATTGTACCAAATTTGTACATTGTGGAAACTGGGGCAGAATATAGTGTTATTTGGGTTTTGGTATCTGCCTGGTGTCATACTTTTCAATACAAACAAAAGAAAGCCTTTTCAGGTTTTTTGAGTGTTTGAGTGTCTTTTTAAAAAATGGAATTATCAAGAAGTTGCTGGATGGAGTTACTAGTTGAAGCAGAGCTTTACCCGATATTTTCAGATTTTATTCAAATATTATCTCCTTTTCCTTTGTAGTATCTTACATATCTTATATATGTTTTAAATATACATTTGTATAGTATACACATTTAACATGTTTTAATATATTGCTGTGTGACAATAGAAGTACATACGTAAGTGACTTACTGTTACACTTTTTCTAAGCTCTCACTGATGACACCTCACTTCTGTTGCCTCAGGTAATCATCTATATAGCCAGAGCTATGACAGGTTTGTGATGCTAGTTCTGAAATGTGAAGGATACTAGTGCAAATGGGACTGAAATCAATTAGTCTATTAAATATTAGGTCTTATGAAGGGAGTCATCTGTCTCCATGTGTAACAACAAATGGACCTCTCTTTACTATTCTTACTTATCTTTCAAAGTGATGTTTAAACCCATTAAGGAATAATTCGACAGAATCCTCTTAGTGTAGTACAGCTGATAATAATTATTTCATAATGACTATGATCAAAAAGGAAGGGATTGGTTATATCACCTAGTGCTAATAGTGCCTTTTTTTTTCAGTACTGAAGACTGAGTGAAGCTCTGACTGACTTTACTTTTTTTCTCAGAACAGCTATATTACAGAAGCATTACACTCCACAGAGTTTTACATGAAGGGATCTTCTAGATCTTGCCTTTTATTTATTTATTTATACATATATTTATTTATTTATTTATAGCTAGTTAGGTAATATCCTTGGAAACATGGGAAGAGGCAGTATTTTGTCAGATCTATCAAGAAGCTACTATTCATTTCTGGACTTGGTTTAACATAGCTAGACACAGCCTCTACTGACTTGAATTTTTTTAACGTCTTCACTGACCTGATAAAATAAGTATTCACCTGTGTATTCAAAAATCTTCAGACCAGTTTGGTACAAATTTTTATATTAATCCATTAGCTGTTAGTGGACAGCAATAACTTGAGTAATGTGTACATTGCATGCCTTCTTCATCAGAGCTTACAATAACCTGATGCATCTATGTAGTTCTTCTTGAAATAAATTTGGAAGTAATGTAAAACTTTCTGGATATGTTGAGTCTCTGCAATATTTTACTTTCAGTAAGTGATGAGTGAGCCTTCTCCTAACTTAGTACTGGACTATTTGCCTGACTACCTAATAAGCACAGATTGCTAGATTAATCACTTGGGCAATATTTTTCATTCTAGTTTGCATAAAGCAATATTTTTCTATTTACATGAAGCAGAGCTAGGAAAATGATGAGGCTGGAAAAATTGGACAGATGGTCTTGTATTTTTCTATTTTGTAAATATTAAAGTACCATATGTAGAAAATATGATTTCCTTTTGGTTTCAGAGATGTAGCTAGCATGTCTCCACAGAGTTTATAATTGCACTTTTGCTAAGAATTTTAAATGGACTTTGGCCCTTTGCCAAACCTGTGTTACAGTCTCAAATATCCATTTCATTGATGAAGGAAAAATATTATCTAACTTTGCTTTTCACCTCTCATCATCCAGTTTCTTATATTCTACCTGACATTTATTACTTAATATATTGCTTTTACATAGTTCAACATCAATTATTAAAGTTATTGGAACTGAGCAATGAAATTGTCCTTGAAGCAATACTGCTGAAATGCTAACGTATATACTTCTGAAGGAACCCTACAAGGCTACAAACTCTATAAAAAAATATAGTACCAGACAAGTGGTGGCATAAGACCTAAAAAGTGAGTCTGTGATTTGTAATAAATGTCCGGGCTCTAATCTCTTGAAATTAACCAACCTCTGAATTTATGAGTACTTTGATTTCCAACCTGCAGTTATATGTTCTGAGGTTAAAGTGAAGCTTACCCTGACAGGTAAAGAAACAAGAGGCTCCTGGATGATTTATTACTCCTTGATGCTTAGTACAACAAAAATAAAACTATGTCTGAAACTCAGTTCCTTTCCTATGCTTAAGCTTGTTCTTTGCTTCTGTTGCTATGGACATAAAGACCATAGCTGAGAATGAGCACATTAGCCTCTTTGTCAGTGCTATGCATCTGTCCTAAAGGAGCCTTCACAGTGTTACTTGCTATTGCAATGAGAATCGTACTAGTACCTGCTCTGGGACTAGATTCAACATGATCTCCCCAGGAAAAGTATCCACAATTCAGGACATCTCATGAAAAATGTTATTTACTGCACAGATGTTTGATTGTAACATCCTAACTCAATGTAGTGAGTTGGCTTCCGCTGGCAGCCAAGCACCCACACAGCCACCCCCAGCAGGGATGAAGATAGGAAGAGTGGGAGTGAGAAAACTCATGGGTCAAGGTAAAGACAGGAAAATCACTGGCAAATTACTGTTCTGGGCAAAACCGACTCTAGTTGGGGAATTTAACTTTATTTATCAACCATTAACATAAATGTTTAATTACTGATTTGAATATTGGGAAACAAGACAAATGCTTAAACACTTAGGGAAAACACCTTTCTCCTTTCCCGAGATCCAGCTACCTCTACTTCCCCATTCCTAGTCTCTTCTCCCCTTGTTATCACCATCAATGCAGGTTACACTCAGTCCCTTCAGCGAAGTGATGGGTGATGCAGGAGGTTGGAGTGAGGACATAGTGGTTTCTTTCTGCCATTCCTTCTTTCTCACTCTTTTCTTCCACTGCTCCTCCTACCTAACTCATTTCGTCTTTTCTGTTGTGAGTTATCCACAGGCCACAGTCCTTTTGGCAGTGTACTTGCTCTGGCATGGGCTTATGCGTGGATCACAGTCCCTTCAGGACTGTTACCAGTTGTGCCATGGACCACCAGCTACTGCTCTGGCCTTCTTTTTACTCTGTCTTGTTTGTCTCAGAGGTGCCACAAACTTCTCCAACCGGCTAACCTATGTCCTGCAGTGGGTCCATTGTGGAGCCAGTGAGAACTGGCTGTGTCTGTCACAGTGCAACACCTGACCTCCCTCGCACAGAAGTCACCCCTGCAACCATTCCCCACTACTAAAACCTTGCTACTTATATTCAATACACTTAAATACAAGAATATTGTGGGAGGCAGTGTCAAAAGCCTTGGTAAAGTCAAGGTAATTGCCACCCACTGTTCTTCCTTCATCCACAAAACTAATCATTTTATCCTAGAAGGCAGTGGGTTGGTCAGGCATGATTTACCCTTGGTCAGTCTGTGCTGAGTATTCCCAGTCATTTTATTCTCACTGAGTTTTTAGTTTTATGTTCAAGTGTATTTCTATCTCTTTATCTCTTATTCTTTAATTTTGTCCTCAGTTTTAGGATATGAGGCTGTTATCCTTCATGTAAAGTCTTTTATTTATTTTGATTGTTTTCTCTATTGCTCTTTTGAACTCCAGTTCAAAAGATACAATGCTTAGCTGAACCTTCTCAGATATGTTGAACAGGTTCTATAGTATAGAATGAGAAAATACAAAACCTGAAAATATAAAATTTAAACTGATAAATGCCAAAATGTATTCACAACTTACTTTATATTTTTCAGCTCTACTTCAAGTTACAATTTCACTTAGCAAAGTTGAGCTCAGTGTGGGTGAATCCAAATTCTTCACATGCACAGGTATGTATTCATTTTACTTGTAGGTATGTATTTTTGTTAGATTTTCGACTTTCTACATAATTTTAAACTGAATTAATTGATTGACAATACTAACTTAAATTAGCATATCTCTGTGTATTCACATTGACTTGTGATAGTTATGATAATTAGTAGATTTTCACTGACTTCATATTTCCAGTCTAGAAACTATTAATTTCAGACTCACTCAGTTTGAATTGTCTCTATCAGTACAGGTAATTTATATGTTAGGAAGTTTCTTTAGTTAAAATGTTTTCCCTTCTCTAAACTAAGGAGTTAAATAAGCTACTAGGCTAAACTTTACTATCCTTTCCAAGCTAATGAGACACACAGAGTCTTTTCTGGTGAGGTAGACATCAATCGGGAGAAGAAGGGTTTGCATTTGCAGCTGCCTGATGTGGATCCTTGATGTTTCTGAGTTGCCATCTTTCACTGACAATAACACATGGCCTGACTACACTAACAACCTGACTGACTGATGACTTCACCTGTTGATCCAGTGAGTGATGAAGAGGCTGTTTCTTTCCTTTAAGATTTTATACTTTTCTGTGTTTTTTTCCCCTCTTGAATCCTTGAGCTACTGGTTATCCTGTCTCAACAATCAAACATCTGCCTACAGTTTCACCTTGCTTATCTTTCTACAGACTTTCTCACAACTCTCATAACTTAGCAATTCTCTGACGTTGCATAAAGATTGTGCAATGGGTAGGCATATGCATTGCACAATGTATACCTGAACTTCTAATGTTGCATTGTTTTTTGTTTTTCTTTCTAGCCATTGGTGAGCCTGACAACATAGATTGGTACAATCCACAAGGAGAAAAGATTGTTTCTAGTCAAAGAGTGGTTGTTCAGAAAGAAGGTGTTCGATCACGTCTAACCATTTATAATGCAGATATAGAAGATGCTGGTATATATCGGTGTCAAGCAACAGATGCTAAAGGACAAACTCAAGAAGCTACTGTTGTTTTGGAAATTTATCGTAAGTAAAATATTATCAATTGACAAATGAAAGATTATGTTTTGAAAGCCACTGCTATTGAGAAAGTAAAGCCTACAAAAATATCTTCCCAGGCTCTGAAGCATATCTTCCAAATAATTGCATGTCCTGCAGTTTAGTTAATAGATACTATGGCAAAGACTTAAATGAAATGGATGGCCACTTTGTAATATTGTAGATCACTTTTCCTTTGCATCTTAGAATGCCATCTTATGAGGGTGTACTGTATGCCCCTCATGGAAAACAGAAAATATGAGAAAAAATTCATGTCAACCTAATTCTTATTACAAATACATCTACAACCTATCACAAATATGTGCATAAATAAAAATGCAGGAAGTGCAATATATGTCATTTAAAAAGTTGAGTTTAGATTGAATTACTTATTTTTATGTCAGTCTTTTCCTATCCTTGCCTTATAATGGAATTTTGCCATAAAGCATTGAAGCTTAATGTGATAAGCAACCAAAATGCATTTCAATTACAAACAACTAATTGAGGAATATATTTGAGAAGTAAATACATTCTATTGTGGTAAGAGATTCTCTCTCATGGTCTTTGTTAGTGAAAGGGTGGGACATAATGCCAGCAGTTTTTCAGCTGAGTTATTCTCTACCTTCATTGGAGAATATTTTTTTTACTACTCATACAAAAATTGTTTGTGGATAGATTGAGCTCTATGGAATTGCAGTGAGTCAGAAAATACAGAGTAGAAACATAAAGCACTGCTTCTGAAAAGTAAAGATAAGTCAGATAACAAAAGACATACAATTAAAAAAAATCTATTGATAAAGCAACCATTAAAATGGTGATAGCAGTTACAATGATGGCTTGAAAGCTGGCAGTTCAAAGGGTTTCAAGTTTTGTGGAATTCATTTGTATGCTCAAAACTGCCAGTCACTCCATTAGCAGACTGCTGAGCAAGGTTGAAATCTTTTGAAGTGTTTACATGTGGTAATTTTAGTAATTCTGAGGCTAGATAAAACCAAAGACCTACACGAGAAATATAAAGGTTTGTGGGAACTGACATATAAAAGTTTCATTATTCGTATTTGTGATATATTGTAAGGAAAAAGCAGGATACACGATACTTCTAAGGTCTGGTTCAGTACTCACTGATGTCTGTGAGAGTTTTTCTTTTGACTTATGCATGTTAAATACTTCAAACATTTCATACAAATACTTTTTAAAAGTATACAAGAGATGTACATAAAAAAAGTGTGCTCCCTCTGTTGTGGGAGCTATGTGGATTATTTGAGCCTGTACTAGTATCAATGCAAAAAGGTGGAGGTGGAGTTGTATCTCTGACTTATGTTCTTCAAAGTGTCATCTGAAATGTAATTGGCAGTCTTTGATCCTAGAGGTCAGTTTGTTTCTTCTGTGTGCAAGAAAATCTTCCAGAATTTTTTGTCAGGCAATTGGTTTCTACATTAGATCTTGTATGAGATCATGGATTAATGCCATCTTGCACTTCTAACACTAAATTCTAATAATACTAAACTTATTTAATCCACTAATAAAATTAAATATCAAGTTTGATTATTTGGGTTTGGAATAATTAAAAGGTTCATCAGGCCTATAAAAATCTCATTATTTCCTCAAAAAAAAAGCTACAAATTCTTATGACTTAATATTATTATGTTTTTCCATATAGTTTCCCACTGGCTTTTAAGATTTTATGTTTTACTCAGCTAATGGTTTTCAAAGTCAGTAAGGTTAAAGTTCAACCTTTTTCATAAGACTTTTCCAAATAATTTTGGTCTCTTTGATGGAAGTTTTGATGGAATAAAACCATGAGATTTTAATTCAATTATAAAATCATGAGGAATGAAATACACAACAGAGTAAATAGACTATTAACCTGAATATATAGACCTCTAAAAAAATAGAGTTTCAAAACTGGGCTGTGGAACATTGAAAACCATGAAAGATGTCTTTATAAAACATACTTAGTTTATAAAAATAAAGCAAAGATTTTGATGATGTGAAATGATTGTAAAATAATTTCGACAGACAGAGTGATTAAGTCATATGTCCAGGACCATTTGAGTATTATCTGGGACAATTATATTATGGAAATAATTCTGTATTATCACAATGAGAAGTTTTAATAGTCATCTTTATCTGATTTGGTGTCATATATAATTTTAATGCTAAGTGAACTGGAAGACACTTACTATATTCTGTTTTCTTCCTTTCCAGAAAAGCTCACTTTCCGAGACATAGTATCTCCACAAGAATTCAGGCAGGGAGAAGATGCAGAAGTTGTTTGCCGTGTTACTAGTTCGCCTGCTCCCGTTGTCAGCTGGTTGTATCGGAATGAGGAAGTCACAACTATTGCTGACAGTTAGTATTTTGGTAACTCTTTAAGTTATACATTCTAACTAATATTGAAATATTATTGTAAAAGAAGACTAATCACATTATAGTGGAGGATGGATTTTGAGTAGCCCATCAGCTTAAGTAGAATTTAACTAGGTGTTATGGTCTATAGAGAATCCACATGCAATGATTTCCTTCAAGTATCATTGTTTTCCAATTGGAAATTTTGACTAGGTGTAACATGAGGATCCAAATGCCCAAAGGATTGCTGTGAGCTGCTTCACAGGAACTCTTCCTGGGTTGCCATGTATGTAGCAATTGAACACATTTTTAAAACACACACAGATAAACTTCATTGTGCACACAAAGCTATGACACTGAGGAAACATTGCATTTACTTTGGTATACTTGCACATTAGCTCAAAGACTTTCAATTGGATAGGCTTTTTGCACAATGGTGCAAATTTACTTGTATGAGTGTAAGCTACCCTTTGAGGTACAAACAACTGAGGATATAGGTGATCTGTTTAAGCTAGATTCCCTAACAGCTAGACTGATAAAGTTAGGTAAAGATGAATCTCACCTTCCCCACATGCAAGCTCTAAGCCTGTAGAGAGACAATTGATTAGAGAATTGTGTGTCATTTACCCCTCAAAAATTGTGAATAATTTTTTCAGTGTTGTCTCAATAGTCTCTTTTGCCTTTATGGAAAACCAGACTTTCCACATTTTCTAGAAATTGAACTAACATTGTTGATGAACCAGCTTATTCATCTTCTTATCAGTCTTTATCTCTGCATGTACTAAACCTCAAGGTTATAGTGTATGCACTTAAAATTCTTGGGTTTTAGAAATCAAATATTATTTTTATTTCAAAATGAAAATGAAAAGTTATATTTGGTCTCTTATGAAATCCCATGAACAAGTGTGGAGCAGTTGCTGGGGAAAAAAAACAAAAAAGCTTGTTTGATGTTTCTGGACTCAGTCTTAGACTCCTCTCCATTATGAAAGATAGTTTTGATCAAACTTCTTTCTTATTTAGTGTATCGTATCCATTCTGTCATGTAGACACAGACATTAAGAAGAAATAGCAAACTTCTACCCTTGGAAAAAAGAGTTGAAATTTTGATATATATATATTTAAATGGTGAATGTAGGTGAGACATAGAAAAATAAGAACTCTGAAAACAAAACAAGATTTGGCAATTTAGCAAAAAGTCTTTTCAAGGATGCAGCTCATAGCTTGAAAAAGTAAAAGTGCCTCAAAGATCTCTCTCAAAAATTTTTATTATTCCATATTATTTGTTTTTCCAATCAATCTGGTTGCTGTGGGTTTAGCAAAGGAAATAAAGTAACATTTCCTTTCTTTTCCAAAATCATACATTCTGAAGATTAAGTTTTTAAATATCAATGTATACATTTGTGGGTGTAACCATTTTCTTTCACAATGCTTACAATGTGAAAGGTAGTACGATAGAAACCAGTTTTTATTTAAATAGCAGAATAGTAGTGTTCTGATCTAGAGTATTATCCAAATAAGATCCCAGTCATGCTTGGGAGGAAGTGAGGTTTTAAATAATGTAAAAATAGGACATAGTGAACTTTGTGAGTTTTGGCAATGCCTATATGGGTTTATAATGCAAGTGGAAAAAGAGTATACCAAAAGTCTTACAGTTAAGAATTCTTTTTCATGCCTTGTGAAATAAAAAGACTCAGTTTCATATTACATTTCCAGCTTCAAAATCTCTAGTGATGGGTCAGTATCACTAACCTATTTACATAATTTTAAACAACATCAAATTTGTGTATCATATCCTAAATTGTGCCTATTAAAAAAGAAGTAACTAATTATTCTTTTTTGGGTTTTAGCTCATAGTAAGCTAAAATACTGAATAATTTCATATCCAAACTGATTTGTATATTGCAGTTTATTCGTGGGGCATGAGAAAGCATTTTCTATTTTAAGCATTCTAGCACTGGCATAATAAGAAGATATGAGATAATGTCGTTGCTTTAATTTCATGGCTTTTCTGATATATTCTTGACCATTCTTCTGTTGTATGTTACAACTAGTAGGATTTTTGCAGCACAGACTTTTTACTATTTCTGTTTTGGAAACTCTTGACAGTTACTAGTATCTATATTTGGACATTCAATTTGAACAGAAGAATGATTTCTTCTCGTAGAAGGCCTATGCACAAAATCGGAAGTGAAAATTTAAAGATTTTTGCTGTGTAGTAGGCCAATAGCTAAAAGAGCTGTAGGTGAAATAGCCTCTCACCATTCTGAATTAGTTTCTGGATATTCTTAATACCTTAGCTGCTCCATTGCTAGATTATTCTAAGATTTATAGTCTCTTGAGTTCTACAAACAAAGATGTGAGTAAGACACTGTGGGGGTGGCTGTCCATCATTCTTTGGTAAAAGAAAAAAAACAAAACAAAACAAACAAACAAACAAAAACCAAAACAACTAGTAGGTGAAAAATAACCTCCAAAAGTCTTTCTGGTCTTATATAGTATGTTTAAGGTTTAATAGAGCAATATATAAAGCATAATTTTCTGGGAATGTTCTAAGAATTTCTCTATTGTTATCAAGATCTGAATTGTCATGATTCATAATTCCATTGTATGGCAGTCAAGGACATTTTACTAGCTATAAAAGTGAATGGAATTGTTTTAATTGATCAGATCTTATCTGGAGTCTTAAGTGACTTGTTCTGTTTTTACACAATTCTGGGGGTTCAAAGGACATTAAATACAACTCATTCTACAGTGCTTAAAGCAAATACAGAAATTTTATGTACAGACATTTGTATATTAGTTTATGGTATGGAATTAACCTTAGAAGATTAGCTGCCACTGTTAATACAAATATGCTACATATAAAATACCCACCATCTGTATAAATATCCGTGTTTTATTCTGTCACTGCTCAGATCATTAAGGTTTGTCAGAATTCCACTATCAGATTAGCAGTTTTCTATAAATATAGCATAGTTGTGGTATGTAACTATAATGCATGTAGAAAATTATATCTTGTATACAACTGGATGGACAATATTAGGGACTGGTGTTTCCTGTATGTTTTGATATATTTTATTGTTTTACATTCTCAATTGTGTAATTCTATTAGGATCTATTTTTTTCCCTGCATGGGTATTTTTAGTATGTACAATGATTCTCTTCAAGACCACAATGTATGTATGATAAAAGGTTCTGGAAAACTATTAGAATTTACTTTTTGAAAATCCTTCTAGTTACAGTTCTAGGGACCTGCATGTTATCTTATGATTGGTGTGGTCCATAAAAAAAATTCTCTTTTATTCTAAAAGACTCGGTAAGACAGACTTCAAATGAGCCAGACTAACTGTCTAGATCATATTGGGTATGCTATGGCAAGCCAGTTCTGCTCCTTCCTCAGTGTAGTCTCTGAGAACTAGGTTTCCCATTTCAAGTCAGTAGTTTGTGCAGTTCTAATTACAGTAGTGGAAAAAGTGGTGCCACTACTCTGCAGAGCCAGTGTAGACCTGTTAAATACACTTGTCTAAACTGATGTGCAAAAGTGAATGTTACCTTTAGATGGTTAACATGCTGTGTTTACATTTGATCTAGAAGAAGAAATTACTGGGTTGAAAAACAGTCCCTCCTGTAGAGAATGATTGGTTTGATTGTATGAGAGACATCTTAAATAAGAGTCTTGGTATTCAACTTTTGCTGAAAGTTTTGATTTTTTTCTTCAACAGGTCTTTTGTCATGTTCTAGTCTTAGAATGAACAGCTGTGCCTAATCTTTTTGTTAGACATAGTCTGTTACATACCATAGAACACATTAAAATTTACAAAGAATAAGTCAAAAATTCCTCAAGCTCTGATTGTAAGGCACTGAAAAGACATATGCAATCCCCCTTGCCATCCATACCACTTAACATCTGATTTGACTCAAGGGGAAGGTGGTGTGACTGTTCTTCTAAATTAGCCATTTGAAGTTGAGTGAGTTGAGTCCAGCAAATAGAGTGATGAGCTGGAGGAGTGTAGTGCCCAGTCACTGTCCACCTCCACCAACTGTAATCCATTTCGTATGGAACACAATTTTTATTATGATATCCATGGGACAGTGAACTTGACCTGTGTGAGCACTGTCTCTATGTATCATGTTGTATTACTAGTTTATTCTACTGCTCTGAACCTCCTAAGTGTTCCATAGTACATGGGCGTCCATCAAGATCTAACCTCTACCTGTCAAGATTTCAGTGCGTTTGTTGACCCAGCTGGTCTGTGCACAATTGATTCCTGCTGAATAACAATAGTATCATTGTATATTTAGTGGCATTTTTACAGCGACATGAACTGTTCTTTGACAAGTCTACCAAAGGGTAAAACACGGAGAGCAACAAATTCTAAAGAAAGTCACACATTCAATTCATATTCCATTTTTAAAGTTTCCTTATAATATGATATGTATTAATTTTGTCTGTAGGTAGACAGTATAAGTGGCAGGGAAAGACCCCAAATGTTTTTCTTCTGTTATACCTAGTTTACTCATGAGAATATCTCCTACAGTTTCCATTATATTATTCTTCAATGAAAATTGAAAAGATACCCAGACAACACCTATGATTTTTGTTTTCTGTTACTAAATGAACCCTCATTTTACAGCATTTTAAAGAAATAAAGGTGATCTCCAATCCTTTCATTCATCTCACACATAAAATATTTATGTTAAAAAAGTTACCAATGATGAGTAGATCTCACCTTTTTAAAACATTTGAAGCACAGCTGTCTGGGAATTATGTAGGGACAGGAAAGAAAAAGATTATATAAATTGTATGTGGTAGTGTATAAAATAGCATTAATGTTCAAGCATGACTTTAATGAACTAGACATAATTAATGTAAATGTGTGGAGGCCATTAATGTCCTGTAAACCTCTGTCAGGTGAAGCATAATTAAATTTTCTTTTTACATTTTTCTGATAGAGTTTTTGGTAATGAAACAGAACCCACATGGCATAAAAAGCTGTTTTATTTATAAATATGTATGCACATATGTTCTATGAATAGACTTTTAGCTGTATAACTACACAAAAGCTTTTCTACCAAGTGTTGTTTATCACTGTTTTGGAATACCAGTGTTGTGTTGTGGGAAATCTAACATGCTTTAAAAATCTAGCAGAATCAAAAAGGAAAGCAGAGTGAAAAATGACACTTGGTTGCTAGTTAAAACTAGAAGCTAATAAATCTCATCATCGTACAATACTGACAGGATGACATTGGTTCAAACAGAACAAGAAAGACAGCTGAATAACAAGTATGCAGGTTCTTCAAACAACACATACAGTGAACTGCAGGAAGTAATTCTTCTCAAAAGAGTCTGTCACAGAACCACACAAACTAGGCCAGTCCAGTTAACGAACAATCAAACAAAAAATATTTATTTTGCAAGATGGAAGGGGAGAAACTAAATTTTGTTTTAACTGAAACCACTCAGGCTCCAACAGACGGGAAATTAGTACTACACCACTGACTTAAGAGCTCCTAAGGTTTATGGTTGATGACCCAAAATGTGCAAAATCACTCACCCATGTAAGATGAGGTCTCTCAATCTGTACAGAAGATGAACTGCAGGTGGCTTCCCAACCCATGGGGAGAGCCTCTGACTGCAGACCCACTGCCCTGAGGGAGACCAACTCAAGATGGCCTCCTTGCAGGACTCCATTTATACCAAATTTGAATCTCACCTGTGGTCATATATGGTCACGTAGGTCCCTATTGGCCAAAGACCCCAGCTTTGTCTCCCATTAACTGAAACTGCCAATGCCCTGTGGGCATAATTCAAACTGTGGTGGGAAGGTTTTCCTGCAGGCTTTGTCAAGGTGGGTGCATCTGCCACAGAGTCCATTAATATTGACTAGCTATGGTGTGTTGACCTTGGCCAGCTTCCAGGCACCCACCCAGCCACTCACTTACCCTTCTCAGCAGGACAGGGGAGGAAAATGAAATGAAAAAGCCTGTGGGTGGAGATAAAGGCAGGGAGATCACTCACCAATTATTAGCACAGGCAAAACTAATTTAATTGGGGAAAATTATTTGAATTTATTGCCAGTTAAAGAGAGTTGCATGTTGAAACACGAAGACAAAATGAAAGCAACACCTCCCGCCTCCTTTTCCCCAGGCTCAACTTCACTCTTTCATTGCCAATTCCTCTATCTCCTCCACCCCAAGCAGTGCAGGGGGATGGGGGATTGGGGTGGTGGTCAGTCCATAACAGCTCCAGCGTGGGTCCTTCCTATCCATGGGCTGCAGTTGTTCAGGGTGAGCTTGCTCCAGCATGGGGTCTTCCATGTACTGCAATGAAAATATCTGCTCCACTGTGCTTTGTCCTGAGGCTGCAGGGTGATCTCTGCTCCAATGCCTGGAGCACCTCCTCCCCTTCAGTTTACTCTTGCAGATTATAATTTTGCTGCTGCGTGTGCAGGAAAGTGTATATGCACTTGTCAGAATCTGATTTTTTTCAATGAACTTAAGCTATTCAAAAGGTCTATTGAGTTTCAGTTTATGCTGAACTATGCAGAAGGTGGAGTGCTTTGTTGCATTCGTACCCATTTCTATGAAGTTTTAGACTATGGTGAGATAGTCTAGATAGCAAAGGAATAGGAGGAGGGAAGGAGAGCAAGGAAACTGAGAAATGATTAAGCATAGTGCTGTAAAATGGGCACAAAGACAGTTGGTTAATCTAGAGAAGGAAGAAGCATTTTCTTACTTATTTTATTATAAATTGCTCAATTTATCCTTTTTCCATCTCTTTAATATTTTTTATATTCTCCATAGGTGTCCGTGACTATTCCACACATTTTGAAATAATTTATAAATTTAACTTACATTTGATGATTCCTCAGAGTAAGCAGGAAGTTATGGATGGAAAATCCAGATTGAATTTTAGGAAATGGCGATGTATTTTAAAGTGGGAATAAAACAAATTTCTCTGCTGACATTTTACTTTTAAGTTGACAAATCTTTTGTCAATGAGTATTCTGCTTATACAGAGAAAGTACATAAATATTATTTATTTAAGTTAGTGCTCCTCATCTTGTCTTGATTTACTAACACCACTTAAATCTTACTTGCCTTTCTAGATCGATTTGCAGTATTAGCAAACAATAATCTCCAAATTCTTAACATCAATAAAAGTGACGAAGGAGTATACAGATGTGAAGGAAGAGTGGAAGCCAGAGGAGAAATTGACTTTCGGGACATAATTGTTATTGTGAATGGTAAGGAGTAAAAGTTTTTCAATTGACTTCTTGTTTTACTTGATTATCATAGCCTATTTTAAAATATATCAGCTTCTAAAAAATCCTGTTTACATCAGTTAATAAAGTTGTCATGTCTGTTTAGTGTTGTTTTCCTATAAATGTAATTGCTTAATATTAAAAAAAAAAAAAATCTACTATACTGTTGTGCTGGTTCTGGCTGGAATAGTTAATTTTCTTCACAGTAGCTAGTATGGGGTCATGTTTTGGATTTGTGCTGAAAACAGTGTTGATAATTCAGGGATGTTTTCGTTCCTGCTGAGCAGTGCTTACACGGAGCCAAGGCCTCTCAGTAAGCTGGGGGTGCTCAGGAAGTTCAGAGAGGACACAGCCGGGACAGCTGACCCCAACTGACCAAAGGGATATTCCATACTATATGGCATCACGCTCAGCATGTAAGGGGCTGGGGGAAGAGGAAGGAGGGGGGCGCAGGGGCACAGGTGTTCGGAGTGATGGTATTTGTCTTCCCAAGTCTCCATTATGCATGACAGAGCCCTGCTTTCCTGGGGATGGCTGAACCCCTGCCTGCCCATGGGAAGTGGTGAATGAATTCCTTGTTCTGCTTTGCTTGTGTGCGCAGCTTTTGCTTTACCTGTTAAACTCTCTTTATGTCAGTCCTTGAGTTTTCTCACTTTCAGTCTTCCAATTTTCTCTCCCATCCTGCTGGGGGAGGGGAGTGAGCAAGCAGCTGCGTGGTGCTTAGCTGCGGACTGGGGTTAAACCATGACAACTGCATAAATAGAATTCATTGCATTTCATAGTATCAGTGTATATAAATAAGTAGAAGATGGATTGCTGTTTTTAATCATTCATGGAACATTGACAATCACTGCAAGACTTGAGTTTCAGATTATAATATATAGTAGTTGAGTTCACCCTGTATTTTTCAATGTTTTGTCATTTACTGTTAAAAAAACACACTTGATTTTTCACAGTTTTTCACCTTCACTACATTGAACATATTTTATGAATTGTCCCAAAAGTCATAGATACATTTTATCAAGAATAACAGTATTACTTATAGATTTTTAACATTTCATTTTTATGAATAAAATATATAATGAGTTATCTGAAAAGTACCATTATACATTTTACCACTTTATTATAAACCTCTGTGAAGGAATATGAGTGGATTATACAAGATGTAGCATTTAGCTCAACCTCTCTCTTAAATTCAGAGTTGACCTGTTGAAAAATAAATATCTCTTCATATATTGTCCAGAAAGGACATGATTCCTAAAGGGCATTTTTTATGTATACCTTCTGTTTAATGTCAGTTTTTCAAGGAAACTACTTCCATCGTGCCTATTAAGTTGTGAGTTTTAAATGCTTTGTCCTTGACTAGTCCTTCTTGGCAAACCCCAGTTTACAGAAGTCATTGTGTAAGTTGAATTCTCGGTTAATTTCAGGAGAAAGAGCAGCTTCTGGCACAGGTGTTATTTAACCCATACAGTCAAGCAGCAATTTTTGAAGCAGAATTCTTTAGATTGTTGTAGGTAGTTTACAGACAGTGGCAAACAAACGAGTGATTTTCCTACATATTGTGATAGAATATAGCAGTACATGACCTACACACTGTGAAGACTCCTGACAAATTACTTTCCTCTCTGAGCATTGTGGTGCTGCATTACCCTGACTCCTGGTTGGAACTCAGTTCCAACAGTGCATCTGATAACATTTAAAATGCTGAATGAGATTTTCCTCTGCTGATATTTACGCACATGGATATGAACCTACATTCTGAACACCTTTCACTTCTATCTGATATTTGTATGCGGCTGAGCTGAGACTGAGCCTGCATTTAACCTCAAACTTCAGATTGCAAACTATGGTCTCACTGCACATCCGTTATTGGTGGATTATATTCACAAATTTGGTTCTTTATATCTATCATGACTCTAGATAAGAAAACTAACACCTCTAGACTTCGGTTCATAGTGTTGGGAGGAGCAGGGGTTGCCAATTGAGTGATTTGTACATGGTTGTTCATGTAGAGTGGTATCAATTAAGAGCTATTTTCTGCTTCATTTATAGGAATAAATAGGTTTTTCTACAAAAAACTGAATGTATTAAACTTGTCTCAAAATGACTTTTAGAGTAATATTAAATATCAGAAAGAAAAAATATAGTGATCTTTGGTGAAAAGGAAAATGTATGCATGAATTTGATTCAGAAAATAAAAGAAAAAAAAGGGAAAAAAAGGAGTAATCTGTAAGCCAGTAAAAGCTACATGGCTGTAATTCCACCATGTCTCCTTTTCCGAAACATAAGCAATAATTCTTACTTTGGATGATAATCAAAGCTTGGTATAAAAAGAAAAAGTTATCATAACAGTATTTGTATGTAGAAACTATTTAGAACTTTACTGTTTATTTACTTATATTGCAATAGTGCCTACAGGATCTATTGAAAGATCTGGGATCTATTGAAAGATCTAAGATCTATACAGACACATAGTAAGAACCATACAAGGTCTCCCAGGCTGGATAAAGCACAGCTAAAAAAGAAAGAAATAGGAATACTTCAGGAGAGCTGGCACACTGTGTAACCCATAAGTTTACATTTAAAAAAAAAATAAATTTTTGTGAGAGTCTGTAAGGAGAGATGAATATGGAGAATGATGAGATTAATACTTAAATCAATAATATTAGTCCTTGCTCTCACATATATTCTTAGGGTTTACAGTGGAAATACATTTTCAAGAGGAATATAAGGGCTTTGCTGATTTACTTGGAGAGCAGCAGACTTCTCCATGTATGATGTTTCTCTACTGCAAATAGTATATATGTTGCTTTCTAAATGTCTTTTTTATTATATAGCAAGAGTTGATATTGTTTCTATTTCTGCAAATATGATTATTATATACATAATTATACATACTTTGTTCAAAAATGTAGGCTACGGTAGAACTGTGTGAAATATCAGATTCCCTTTTGCAAGTACAGTAATGAAGATTTAGTTAAAAAAAAAGAAATTATTAGCTTTCCTTTTCCTTATTGCCTTCTAGTTAGAGTATTATCCATGGTGCAGATGACCCATACATCCTCTGATTCAGGGCAAAGATTTGAATTAAGATCACCTCTTCTGTGAACAAGTTCTTTATCGGGTACTGTTTCTCTGCCTCTCTGTCCAGCTAAAAAGGGAGGTCAGAGAGAGTGGAAAAACATTGTGTGAGGCTGAGACCACTGAGCCTTACAGCAAGCTGATGAAGACCAGTCTCTCAGAGATAGATGATATGGGATCAAATCCTCTCAAGAGAGGAGAAAATTAAACCTAGGATGAAACTTATGGTTCTCATATTTAGGAACAAAAGGTAAGTTCCCCCTTGGGCCATTCTGGTCATAACTGAGTCATATCTGCCCATGTGGATGATACTTGCCCATAGAATGTTTTTTTGGGTTTTTTGGTGCTATATGGAAGCAGGAAAAATTAATCACCAGTAGAACTATTACTATAAAATGAAGGATTAGACCTTGCCATCACCAAAATAAAATGGCAAAAAGCCACTTTCCAAATGATTTAAGAACATGTTGCAAAAGTTCATTCTTTCTTTGCTTGAAGTTAGGTGGTTATATCCATATTTTGTTACCTAAGTAGCAGAAATGTTCACAGTTGATGAAGCAGCATGTGCAAGTGATGCTGACTAAGTGGAAATGAATTGCACTTTTTAATTTAGATACCTGGATGGAATGTTATATTTTAGTTATCAACAATGACTTTCTAGGAAAATAAAATTAGGTGACTTCAAGCATTTTTTAAATTTATTTCTATTTTTTAGTGGAGTAGTAAGTAGAATTAATTTATTATAAATTTCTTACATTAAAAAGAAATATATTATTTTGTAATCAGGATATAAATTTAAAACAGTCTAGTCTTGGGGTTAAATAGCAGGCACTTATATCTACATATAAAGATAATGCTGTAGAGTTGTATCTCATTTTGAACAGAAGGAATTAACAAAGTCAAAAGTGTATCTTGAAAATATTTCTTCCGTTCTCCACTCCATGTGGATGCTAAGCTGGTTGACATAACATGGGCTAATTTACATCTGAGAGAGACATAAATAACAGGAAGAAGAGATGGAATGGATAGCATTTCCATCAGACCATAGTAGGGTATGTTCTTTTCTATACCAGTGTCCAAACTAGCTGATTATAGCAGAAGTTATAACTCAGGTCACATGCACATAGTTTTAAAAGCTAAAATCTGTGAAAGAAACTATTTTGAAAGTGATATTCAGTGTTCTGGTTAGTGTGGCAACACTGTGCTGAATAGTTTGATGGTGAAGTCCCTGAAATGCAACACAAATCTTGTCTGTAATAAGTTATGAAAAAGAAGAAAATTGAATAATTTTGCAGAGGAAATTCTAAAATCTGTTTGCCTAGATCATTGGCCCACAATTTTAGAGGCTCATTGGCCTTGGGACATGGTATTTCCATATCCAATCTGTAGCCCAGGCAATTTCAGATAGGAAGGAAGTAGTCTGTGAAACAGACTTCACATAAAAAAGTGTGAAAGCAATTTACAATAAGTAAATATATGTTAGAAAACTTAGTTTTTAGCTGGATGTTCATTATATTGATTACTTTTATATAGTTCTTTAAAGATTACATATGAACAGAATGCAACTTCACTCAAAAATAGTTAAAAGTAAATCTTGGAACAAAGTTTGATATATAAATGTAGTTTCTAGTGTATGGAAATCTTTGGGGGATTATAATGGATAATAAATTGAAATACATTCGAGCTAGATTATCTCTTTAAAATGTAATGTTTAGGTAACTTTTTCTACTTTCAACACTGAACTTTTTATAGCATTTCTGCTCTACCTATATTTACAGTGAGATTTAAATGGCAAGTTTTGGGGAAAAAAGAGAAAATAGTTAGTATAAAATAGAACAAAAGAATTCAAGTCTTCCTGAAAAAAAAAAAACAACCAAACAAAAAA
>VXBL01009766.1:638875-671808 GCA_013400195.1 Aramus guarauna
TTTTTTTTTTTTTTTTTTTCCTCCTCTCTCTCTCTCTCTCTCTCTCTTTTGGTAAATGGGCTTATTAGATTTATTTCTTTAAGTTTTCATTGCTTTCTTGGAAGTTCCACTAATTGGATAGACTTCCTGACCTCACTGTCATAAATGAAAAATTATTGTTTTCACTTAAATGTGACTGGATTTTACCATTTTGCTTTAAGTTTGAAATGTGAGGCTTGCCAGTATAGCTTAATTTGGCTTTTCCTCTTCTAGGCTCACACTTTGGTTCCATCCTACATACATACAAGAACAGAGCCAAAGATAAACAGCCCTCTTCCACAAAGAATGATGAGAAAAATAAAATTTGATTCTTTACAAGAAAAATAATATTTTATTTCATTGTCATTGTAGTATCTCTTGGAAGATTGAAGCATTTAACTAATGTGCTGAACCAAGTCATAGTCCTGTAGTTCTTACTTGTGAGCAGTGAAGAACCTCCTACTGCTAGCAAAGAATTATTTCATCCCCTCATGTTACTGAGTAGATTTTCGGGTCTAGACATGAGAATGCACTGCAAAATGGATAAAATGTATATAATGTTTTCTAAGTGACAGTTTTTTACGGAAGATGTTGCACAACAGAAGCATTTTGTATGCTGAGTAATGGCCCATGCAATTTCAGATGGGAAAGAAGTGATCTGTGAAACAATTAAATCTAAGCACACCATTGAAGAGTGTGAAGAGTACATAACAACATTTATGTACTGATCATTGATGATTCTGGTACCTTATTTTAAAATAATTTGATATATTTAAGGTTCAGAAGCTGGAAAGGTTTCTGGAGTACAATAAAAAAGCTAAAACATTTGGTGCAAAGCAACAGAGGTTGATTCCCAACGGTTTGTGAGAAAAATCTGTGGAAGTGCAATGGGAAGCTAAAAGCAAGCATATTGGGGTTGCCTGTTTCTCCTTCTTTTCTCTAGTGAAAGTTAAAGATAAAAAGTGTAACTCAGAGTCACTCTGGTGACATTATATTCTTGCTAGCAGAGACCTGTATTTTGTGAAGGTCTAATCTTCTTTTCCCTTCCCTTTCCTCTTGCTTTCCCTGACATTCCATCTTTTCCACATATCCTTTTCCTTCCAGTCTACTGGGATTGTTTTTATTTGTTTATCTGCTTGGCCGTTAATGGAAACAGATTTAGAACAGCTGTCTTAAAATTACCATATGAACAGAGATATTAAATATCGGCCTGTGAGTTGTTCTATCTTAAATATTATTGCTACTTTTTCTGTTAGGTAGAACTAACTGTGACCAGTTACAATTTTAGTTAATACCTTTATCTCATCAAGAATGGACAAAATTTGTCGCTCTCAGAATACAATTAGAATTTTTGGAAATACAATTTCCAAAACTAGAGTGTATCCATTGGGTTGTATCATGTTTCACCTTTTCAAGCTGGTGATACTCCTGCCAAGGAAATATGCAGGAGTTCAGTAAAAAGAATTAAATGTGCATAATCAAGACTTCTACATACTGACACCTGTTTTAAAAGCACTGTGTGACGTGAGTACATGGTTGTATATCAACTTTATAACTGAATGAAAGATAAAAAAGACTAGAGATATCTTTTCATTTAAGTTAGTTAAATTAGTGCCAATCATAACTCTGCTGTGTCCTATACAAGCTAGCTATAACTTCAGTCACTTTAAAATGTTCTTTAAGAAAATTGAAGAACTGCTAAAGAATATTTTTAAAAAAATTATTCTTATACCAAAAAAAAGTTATAAATAACCTGATAATATGAAAAATCCTGTGTTTCACAAAAGTAAAGAAATGCTAACATTGTAACTTGATCCCTAAGTGTAACCACAAATTCCAAAATTAGCAAAGGATCCTATCCTGTGTTTTAAATTTATCCGGAAACACATAAAATCATTTGGTTTTCCATTAATAGGACATAATGTTTTATTTTTCAGTTCCCCCTGCAATTACTCTGCTACAGAAGTCCTATAATGCCACTGCAGATCGAGGAGAGGCAATAACTTTGTTCTGCAGAGCCGCTGGATCACCTCCACCTGAAATCAGTTGGTACAGGTAAGTTCAGCTGAGGTCTGCACATCTCAGCACATTGTTTTAATGTGTCACAATTTTCTATCACAGGCCATTAATCTGTGCAACCTTAATCTCTGTACTGAAATTTAAGAGCATTTGCTGTCCATTTCTGTTCTAACTTCTAAAGCTAGATTCAGCATTAATAAGTGAATGAACGCACACAAATTCAATTGCACTCAGGTTATCAGCAAGTGAGATAAATGTAAAAAGTAACTAAAATACCGTATTGGCATGATTTCTTCATATTTGAGGAGAAACAAATAAAGCTGAAGCAATGAGTCCATATCTCAAAAACAATACAAGCAAAAATCTCACAACAGCTTTTGCACATGAATGCTAAAACCAAATGCAGTTATACAATAAATAAATATCTTATATAGATCAGCAATACTGATAACAAAAATAACATTTTCCCCATCTGTAAAAATAGATTCTAACTCTCCATTTCAATGAGATTCAGAAGGAGGTATGGCTTTAGACACCCCTAGGATATGGGTATGTTTCATTGAATAAGTTGTAAGTGTATTTTATGTAATTTTAAAAATGTATTATGTCTTGAAAATGTAAGTGCTTTTAAAGTTCATGAGTATTTTTTTTTGTGATATCAATGACATGAACATTGCATAGCCATGTCCTTTGGGAACTCTTACCATATAACATTTGTAAAGAAATATCCATACACTGTATAGTCTTTCAATTTTAATGAAGATATGCATCAGTCCTGGGATATAAAGTATCTCAGACTCCTCATACTAGTGCACATTTTTATTTTAGACCTGAATAATTTTCATCTACATATATTATTTCAGGTGGATTAAAAGGTCACTGCCTTTTCAAAATGGACATAAAAAGGTTTTCCATCAATTGTTAATCTCCTTTGGCATCTTTGAACAATGTTAGAGTCATTTTAAATGTTAGCTTTCTTTGACTGACACCTTTATCTTAGCATACCATAAGTCAAATGTGGATTTAATTTTTTCTCTTGTGCAATTTGAATCTCAGGAGATATAAATAAATAGAATGCACAGTTAATTGCTTAATGTGGCTTAGAATTCAAAATTTAGTGAAGAGAAGGAAAAAGAAAAGCAAAATAGGCAGAGCCTAAATTAAAGAACTAATATTGAATTCAAACTAAGGTTGAATATTCTGATTATTTAATGTCTTTGAAGTAAATTTTTACAATGTATGTCTTATCTGGCCAAAATTCTGAAACCTGGTATCCTAAATAGCCTTATTGTAAGAGGACCAACATCAATATTTTACATTGTTAAGAAAGAATGCATAAATTACCACGGTTTGTGGACATCTCTGTTTACAATTGTGGGTTTTTTTCAATATTTTATAAATATTACAGTATGTACACAGGCTAAGTGTCTTGGAGAGACACTTAGCTCTGTCTACTGATCAGAACCTAATGAAAGATTTTCCTGTGGTTTTCCAGCCCCTGAGACAACTGACTTTTTTAAACCATTCATTAAATATATTTTTAAAGATTTTAGAAAAGTTTCAGCAGGCTTGCATATTGGATACTGGATCTTAAATGGGGAAGTTTCTGTTCTGTTTCTATTTCAGGAACTATCTCATAGTGAGCAATATTGGCTTATATGCCTCCTTTCCCTGTTGTGGAATTTTTGTGGGTTTTTTTTTTCCCTTTCATTGTCTTTTTATTTTGTCTTATTAGGCTATAAATTCCTGGCAGTAGAAAATATTCTTGCTTTTTTATTTGCTGACAGCAAGAGGTTGTAAAGTGATAGGTGGAAAAGGCCCCTGCTCTCTCTGACAGAATGTTATCATTGATATGCAAACGGGGAAAGAAAGATGGAAGGAACAAAATTATTTTTTTTCTGGAGGAAGCAATCTTGATTATAAATTGTATTCCAGTACTAAATTTCTGCATCAAATTTCTGTAATCTCTGTCCTGAACTGTTCAGATCTCTTTTCACTCATATATTGGTAGCCAGTTAAAAGGATTCAGAATCTGCTGGTATCTTCTCCTTGTCCTTGGATTTATCTTGCAGATATGTCAAGATGAAGACCTTAATTTTCTAGAATATTTCAGATTCTTTTTCTTTAGAAATTAAATTAATCATAGGAAAACTAGATCAACATAATACTTCTTGATTTTGAGAAAAATCTAGAAAGCATTGTCCGTGATAGGAAAATCCATCAAAACTAATTTATCTAATATTAATATGCATGTCATCCATTGAGAACCTAATTGAATCCATTTATCAGAATTAATGGACAAGGTCTCATATTCCCACTTTCATCCTGTTTACTGTATTTTTTGATGTTGAATGCGAGTTGGTATTAACCTCAATTTTGTTTGTTTCTTTTTTAATAAACAACTGGAATTAATTACAATTTGAATTTGATTAAGTGTTGATGTTGATTTTGGAAGGATTATAACCTTTGGTTACAGCAAGTTATGGGAATCATATATTCAGTTTCATTCCTAACAATACCAGTTATCTATGTGAGTTCAGTCATTTTATTTAATTTGCCTCAGGTTAACGATTTGTAAAATGGGCATTTATAATAAAGTGACTTAATGGAAGTCTGTTTTCTGAATACATAACTGTGCTAAGGAAAAAAGTCCAGAGAGGTAAAAACTATTATAACAGATAATAATGTTTCCTTATAAAACATTCAAAACTATACTGAGCGTTCTGGAGAGCTCTCTTTCCTCTGGAGAGGAAAAGCTCTGATAAAAAGGGTGGGAATGATTTCTACTCTATTCTACTGGAGGATTTTTGTTATATTGTATACGAAGGAAGTTCATCCATACCTGTTGAGATGGTTCGTCAAGATTAAAGACCTGTTTTATACACGGTTCAGTGTTCTTATGTCTTTGTTCCCTTTTAAAATGTGCTCTGACACCAGCTATTCTCTCAATTTGCTCCATTGATGTTTCTTTAGCAAGGCCTGCATCATTTGGATCTATCATTCTGTAGTCTTACCTTCCTTACAATCCACTGATATTTTAGTTAATTAAAAAAGAAAATATCTTGATTCTCTTCTCTCTTGTTTTGTTTCTGGTTTCCAATGAACTAATTTAACAGGTCAGCTTCAGCTAGGGCATGAAAAATGACTGTATTTTTAAAATCAAATGACAGTACTATTGAAGCGGCTTATATACTTCTCAAGATGCTGGATGAGACAGTAGTTTCAAGCTTTAAGCTCTTTAAGACAGTATCTAATGTGGTAAAGCTTTAACTGTTTGTGTTGGCTTTTCATTTCCATGTGCTGACAATATTTAAGATTTTGTCAATTTAAAATGGAGGCATCTGACCTAATGTGTCAATCTTTTTCAAAAAAATGCTTTAGTTCACTTACAAATTTGGCAGTTTGAAATACCTAGTCAAGAAGAAAGGTCAGCAAGGTTTAGTCGCTGGTGTATTTAATATGTGTACATACATTGTTGATATTTCATGGACTGAGACAATCTAATCCTTTCATGACTTAACTGATATCTCTATTGGAGCTGCTATTGCATTAGTATAAAGTATAACCTTCAGAAAAGCAATACACTAATAGAATTAAATTAGCCAGGACTGAAAGATAAAGATCCAAATGTACAGGTCATGAGCTGGAAATCTTTACTTATGTGAATAGTCCTACTGAAAACACAATGATTGTTTACATCTGTGGAGATAATTCACACTAGCAAGGTTTAGCTGGATCAATCCCCTTATCTTTACTGACAAGACTTAGAATTGTCTGACAAAAGAAATAATTCAGTTTTAATGTGTTCTTCATGTTTTCCTGTTCTCCAATATCAGCATCAATCTGAATCTCTCCTGTTCGCTAGAGGGTCCAGGGAAATGCTCATAATCTCATTTCTCTTTAGAAATTGTCATAGATACAGTTGATGTTTGTGTAACAGGCATTTGGAAACTACTTCTGACCTTGAATATAGACTTTTGTGTCCTAACAGAAATCACTAGATTTTTTTGTGAAACTACCTATGTGGAAAATTAGACCTTTTCTGTTCTGCAAAACAATTTCTATGATTTGCTTTGGAAAGGAGATGAACAAGTATCACAATAATGTCTTGAAATGGACAGCTAAGTGGACTAGAGTTATTTACAAAAATGCTACTAAAATAGAAGCAATATAGATGCCAGGGGAATCCTATTAATGGATATTAATGTTCCCAAGAAAGAAGCAGTATTCTTGCTTTTAGGGAAAGTATTATTTTAGAAAATATGAAATATATGTAGTTATTAGCATTATGTGAGCAGAAAGAAAGTGAAAATCATTGTTGCTCAGATCTTGAAATAAAAATTAGGTGTCCTAAACTATGCATATAGAATAGAATAGAATATTTTGGTTCTGCGTATTGGTTTCATTTTACAAAGAGTTTGTTTTCAAGCAGTTGGCATTGTCAGCAGGATTATTAATGCTTATGAAAATCAAGCAATTTTTATGTAGGTGCTTATGAGAAGAGACTGTTGATGATTCAACAGATATAAGATCAAAAGAAGCCTGCAGCAAACAAGGCAGAATGAGAAGAAATAAAAAAGCTAGAATTGCACTCTTGAAAAAGAAGATACTTTGATAACTGTGTGTATGCCAAGATGCTCAAATGGACCGGTCAAGCCTCAACCAGCCCTCAGAATTGTTCACAGGTTTTATTATTTCTGTACCATCTGCTCAGAACTCATGCTAACATCTGGAGACATGCCTGCTTACTAAGTTGTGGCTAGCCAACAACAACTGAGAGGAAATAATTTGGAAGAGTTCTTCATGTGCCAATAGGCTCTAAAGTAATTTAAAATATTTTTTATAAGTTGGTACATTGTTACTAATGGGAACTGAAACCACTATGCTTCGAAATACACTTTTAAATGTTTCTCACATACAAGTGTTCATTTGAATAACCAATTTCCCTCTATCCTTCCTTGAGTGTAAGCCATATGTTAGAGTTCTATTCACAAGCATTTTTCAAAACATTAAGTCAATATTGAACATTTAAGAATAAAGATATTATAGTATTTTTTTGTACATATATATTTTAGAACCTGCCAATAAAATTGTGAAGCTGGTTTGACTGTGTCAACAATGTACACATTCTTATGAAAAACCACTGTGGTCCTGCAGAACAATTTTTGTCATTCTAAAATCAACTCTCTGCCATACAAACTGCCAATTTATGCCAAGTGAGTTAATGCATTTTTGAGGCTAGCATAACAGCAGTCTCTTCCCTCAAAGATTATTTTCAACACATTAATGCTTCCATAATACATTTTTTTTTTCAGACTTTGCCACCTACTGGTTGATTGATACATTGTTTTAATTTTTTTAGGAATGGTAAACTTATTGAAGAAAATGAAAAATACATGCTGAGAGGAAGCAATACAGAACTAACAATAAGAGATATAAAAAATATTGATGCGGGTCCTTATATCTGTAATGCTAAAAACAAAGCAGGAAATGATAAAAAACAGACATTCCTTCAAGTTTTTGGTAAGTACTGCATAGGATATTCCATCCTTCCTTTTTAAATGTAAACAGTAGGGAACTGAGGTTATAATTCACAATTTTCAGTGAAACAGTATTCCTGTAAGGTGTCTACTGATGCAGCAAACCACTCTCTGTATAATTTTACAGCTTTTTCCTCCCCGTTGGCTACTTTAACCTTTACACCTGACTTTAATTTTGAAAAGGCTATCTTAGGTATTTGCTTTTCTACTCTTCAGATACAGTACAATGGAGTGTTAAATTGTTAATTCACTCTGGTTTTCCTTTAAAAGTTAGCTGCTTCCAAGAAAACCAAGAGGAGAAACAAGAGAAAATTCTAAACGGGGGAAAAAAAATTATTTGGACTTCTGATCAGTGGGGGTTTTTATAAGACACAATTCAGAGGTTTTCCTGATTTTTTAATTTGTTTTTCCTTCTTGCTTTTTATTTTTTTAAGTGCATGATTACAGATGTGGTCACAAAAATATTGTCTGATCTGAGTTTTAAACGATAAGAGTAATAACATGAAAACTTCTTTTTCTTTCTATGCTCTACCACCCAATCTGTGTTCATGATGCTCTCTTCTACATAGAGCTGATAATTTCTTTGAATTTTTGTATAGCTATAACCTAGTGAGAGCAGGCATCTGTGAGAACATAGAAAATCTCCCTCAGAATCATTGTGCAGGATAAAGGCTGTAGCTTACTTATTAAAAAAATAGAAAATAAGTAATGTGTTTGGGGTTTTTTACATTAACTATAGCTTGTGGTAGAGAGAAAGACCATTTATATTTGAACAGTTAAAACACGTACTTAGGACCATGGGAAATTAAATTTTGAGTCCCAGTTAAAACTAATAGTAATTTATACAAAGTGAAACAGTTCTCACAGGAGAGACTAACTGGTAACTTGTACTGGGAGAGCTGATGCTGTCATTTGGGATATGGGAGCCTGAGGCTGAAGCCCTGGTGTCAGGGGAATGGGTTATCTGTGCCTGTGTGCCTTCCACTCTCTTTCCTACTTGGGAAATGCTTCACAGCCCTCCATGCCGTGCTGTCTCCAGTGCTCCATACTCCAGACGGGTTGTCTAACCATTGGGCTACTTTGTTGTTCTGAGGCGCTTGAAAGTTATTCTCAATTGCTTTTCAAAGGAAAGAAGAAGAAATGCAATTTTAAATTTCATCCCAACCTCAAGATGTAGAGCATCTTGAAGATTTTTGTGGAGAAACCAAAACTTTTTATTCAATTGTATTTCCAAAATAAAAAAATAAAATTAATTTGAAGGAATAGAAAAGAGTTGCTAGTTTAGATATGATTTTAGGGGAGTTTCTGACAGAAATAATTTTGTGTGCTATTTGAGTAATTTTAAGTATGGATGAAGTTTAGGTAGTTTTTTTCCTGAGTCAAGGTAACTTTCTAATGCGAGGCATAGAGAAAGGGAGACACCAGACTAAGAATGAGTATTTCCTTATACATTCTTCCACCTTTTAACAACCACTATTCTGGGGAATTTCCAGAAAGCTAAATTCAAATTATTTAATAGATGCCATGAGTTTATTTAATCCATTTTGAACCCACACATCTTTTTTTGTTTCTACAACATCCTAAACTCCTAAATTCCTTCAAAGATTTCTTTCTTGCATGAAAAATTATTTCTTATGTTTAAGTTTGGAGCCTATTCATTTCTTTGGTTCATAATTCTCATTTTAAGATAAAAAGTGAAGAACAATTCTGTACATTCTTTGCATCAAATGTAGTTTTCTATGGCACTAGTTTTCTAAGTCGCGAGTTTCCAGTCTATTTAGTTTCTCCTCCTGTGGAAACCATTATGAACCTCAGAACTGTGCATTCCTTTATCTCTTCAGTTATATCCCCTGTTTGTGAAATGGCCGGGCAAGAGTGGTGCTCAGGATTCATGTCATGGGGAGGACCTGGCTGTCTAGCAGCACAGAGCTGCTTCTGCTTTGATCTCGGTGCCTTCTCTCACGTGCTGTTTGCCTCTCTGGCTCTTCCAGTACTGAACTGGGGTTTCCGCAGAGCTGTCTGCAGTGTCTCCCAGGTCTCTTTCCTGGCTGGTTAGAGCTAATTAAGAGCATATATTGAGTATGTATATTTAGAGTTATTTTTCCTGTGTGTTTTACTATTGGATATATTTAAATTGGATTGTAATAATCTGTGTACTGTTAGTTTGGCTTTAGGGAACAGTATCATAAATTAAGCCTCTTACCTTATTTGTAATCTCTAAAGGTAGTGTGATTTTAGCCTAGTATTGCCTTTACAAAGTTCACCTCTACTTTCAGTCTGAAAATGTGCAGCAGAGTGGCTGTATTTTCTCCTACAAAGGACTTTACTTTTTCTTTTGTCTGTTTCACACAGGTTAAGATCCCAGTCCTACATATAGCCAACGAGTTATTATACTTTTCTTCCCCTTAAATGTATTAAAACAACTGCAGTCTGAGAATGGCAAGGCAGATGGCTGATTATTATAGCTAAATAGTACACAAACAGCCAGTTTGTGTTAAAATGACCTATTAAATTACATTATTCTTTCCCACTCCATTAGCTTGCTTGTCTCACCTACCTGCTATTTTTAATTTTAATTTACAGTGCAAACTCCTTGGGGCAATGAATACTGTTTCTGCTGCAACAGGGCTCTGGCAGGGTTGAAACTTGTAATAACAGTAACATAACCATAATACAATGAAAATAACAGTAACATAGCATTCAGCATTTAAAATTCCTCTAGTATTCTGCACTTCTGAATGGACACGCCCATCTTAGTGCCATCTAACACCTGCACAGGTTTAGTTTCCGTGCATGACCTAGATTTTTTTGTTCAACATCTTTTTTGTTTCCAGTATCAGTGTTAAAAAAGCTGGTTTGTCCTCATTTCAAATTCTCACTCTGACAGTTTTTCTGGAACGCTAACGTGTATAGAAACATAAATGTATACACCTTCCTCTCCCCAATTCTTCATCATTATTAGTGTTTTTTATCTGTTCTACTGAATAAGACTTAGAAGAGTAAAGAAAGCCCTGTTTCCCTTAGAGGATTTTTTACTGATCATGATTCGGTAATCTCTGTCTGTCATCCTGTTATCTGCTATAGTTCTCTCTCTATCGTTATCTATTACTACCTAAAAAGATCTCATCCATATTAATGCTTAGGACTTGTGCTAAGATTTTTGATACAAATTCCTTTATGTTTGGTCCTTCCGAATGGCTTGAAACAATAGGTGTTCTTTCTTGAATTCTTTAAGAATATTTTTAGGATTTGTCTCTGCTTGGTAGCTAACTTTTTATATCTCTCTTACCCTTACTATTCAGTTTCATTGTTTTCTTTGATTTGTCTTGTGATTTAATTAGCAGGGTGTCTGTGTTTGGATACATGTGTATAAGCCTTTTGAATTATTTTTACCACAAAATTCAATCCCTTTAAACCTTCCTACATCATCTTACTTTCAAAGACCTAAACAAGTATTTTTTCATCATTACTTCTCCAGAGTGATGGCAGTAGTGTTCATTTACCTTATAATAAAAAATCTTATCAGGCTAAATGAAACAAAATTAGCTATAATTAAAGACATTCATGCTTTATAAGAATAGTGCTTGTATTCTGAGGACAGCTTTTATATCTTCATTTTGTTCGTTCTTTACTTGCTCATTTCCACTCCTTAATCACTCATATGCTTGGTTCTGCCATTCCATGATGCATAAGTTATCTCTCTTCTGTAAATAGAAAGAGACATTTTTACATTTAGAAATTTCTTTTTCTAGAAAGAGAAAAATATTTTCTTTTTAATCAGAATTGGTAAAAAGTTGGGAAGGACTTCTAGCATATGATAATTTCAGTTTTATTAGGGTATAGGTGTTTTACCTACATAATCAACGAGAGGGTAGTCTGAGCTTTTAAAAATATTTCATTGGCATTTCAGTAGTTTCTGACAATTGATTTCATGAAAGTCAAATGAGGGAAAAATCCCTTGAGAAGCATTACAAAAGACCCTTTATAATTTTTGTATAGTTTAAGTACATATAATTTTTAGTTTCTAGATGTCTTTTTAAGTATAATCTGAATCTTGTATAGCAAGAAGGTTTTTTTCAGATGTGTTCAATGTAACTTTTATTGGTTATTGAGAAAAGTATATGCTATTATTCATTTTTTATCTGTCATCAGGCACATGAGAGGAAATGTAACAGACCTCTCCTGTCTTATCACTCTTAGATGTGTCCCAAATGTTAAAATTCAAAACATTTAGGTTAATCTAGGCCTTGAAAAGTCATGCATCTTGTAACCAAAGAGGCTATAGTGAGTCTATAATGAGACTGATGTGAGATGTTGTCTAAATTTTTTCCATTATTTTTAGGCTTAATGGCTGCATTCCTTTCACATTTGTAGTACCTGGAGCACACCTCATTACTTTTTCTTTGAGCTTAATAAGTATATTAATATGTGTTTTGGTTTGTTTTTCACGGTTTGGTTGGGCTTTTTTTCTAAGATACTATTCAATATATATATGGAAGCTCTTTATTTAAATTCACTGATATATCTAGAAAGGGAATCCCAGGGATCTGTGTATGGAACTGTCTATGCCTGCTTATCCCAGATATCCCCAACTACAGCTTCACAAAGTGCAATTCATCATTTAAAACCGTAGTGTCAAAAGTTTGTACATTTTCTGTATTCCTTCTTCCTTCCCCTTACCTCCCTACCTGTTTGGAACGCCTCTGATTTTTAAAATAAAGGCAGCGATGCCAGTTTTCTCAGAAGACAAGTCTTAAATCCCTTTGATTGTAAAGTAGTAATACCATTTTAACATGTACAAAGACTCGGGTTTGTCATGCACTATATCAAGTCAACGCTTCATACTGGTGTGTGTGAGAATCCTTATTATGTCAGGCATCAAGTTTCAGGAATCTGCTTCTTAGATATTTCCTTGTTGGACTCTAGCTTTTTTACTAAATTCAAATTGTACCAGCAGTTTCCAGGAGGACCGATTGCAGTTTTGCTACCTGATACAAGTGTGGCTGTGCAGGAAGATAGCATAAGAGTGTGATTCCTCATGTGTCATATTAATCAAGAGATCCTATCAGGCAGTGATACAGACCTATACTAAGCCTTTTGCCAGTAAATCCATTTTTGTATTAATAACAAGCTGTTTAAAGCAGTTCTTTTCATGAGATATAATCAAGACTATCTCAAACTTTATATATGTGCTGCTTCCCAAGCCTGATGAACCTCTTTTGTCAAAGACATGAGTAGAACTCTGTGAATTCAATAAATTGTGTACCTTTTTCAAGAAATCAGTTGTAAGCAATCAATAAGAAACCTAGAGCCTCAGATTGATATCAAAGTTCTTCTTAAGTTTTTTGGGGAGTCAGTAAGGTACACAGCAATGAGCTTAAATTTTATGTTAAAATGGTATTGTCCTTGTCTGAGAAAAATCTAGAAGAGACCAAGGAAGGAATCTGAAAGAAACTTGTTTACTAAGGAAGTGTTAGAAAACTTAACACTAACCTTCTCTGCTCAGAGAGCAAACTTCCAACCAGTAAATGTTATTTCTTTATTTGGCAATATCACTCTGTTAATATTTAAAAAAAAATGCATGTCTAGTAATGAGCAGTTCCTTTTCCTTCCAAATAAAACAATTTTCATGAAGCTTAAGCTTAACACCTTTCTATATTCAAGCCTTTTTTCATTTTGCTCAGGTCATTCAGTTTACAATTTTTTAAGTACATTGTAATACAAATATTTCAATATTTTTGACTGAAGAAACCAGCAAAGACCTGGAGACTTCTTGGATTGACATTCCAAGACCCTGTATTTTCATTTCTTTCATATTTGCTAGAGTACAGCAAGCAGTTACCAATTCAGGTTAAGAATGACCTTGTCAATTTAGAAAGAACAGTTAAGGGAGGCGGAGCAGAATGCCTATTTCAGTATTTCTGTGAATACTAGTCTTGGCATTATTAAATATTGTTATTTATATGTACACAAAAGTATGTTCATATTTTCCAATGTCCAAAATGTCATCAAAAAGTAGTCAAACAGTATAAAAACTTCTAGCCAATAGCAAATTATAACTTGTGACCTATGAAAATGAAGCAATTAAATAATATCCTCCATTTGAGTTCTCTTCTTCTTCCTAGTAATAACTGTCAGCTAGATCTATTTGATGATTAATCAGTGCTTATTCCTTTAAATGTCAGCTGCTCATGTCTAAAATGTCAAGCTAAAACTTTCTGTCTTGTGATCCATTTGAGGAAGGCCTTAAAGAAATTAGAATATAAGTCTAAGATCAAACATTAAATAGTATTAGTTATATGTTTTTGAATATACAACATCTTGAGAAGATCATATTGTCTGTTATGTCCAGATGGGGAAATCCTCTTGTTCTGATAGAAATAATGTAATTCCAAATTTTGAAAATTTCTGACATAAAAAAATATGTATGATGCTTTTTTTTATGAATGATATATCTACCATAGGTCTTTCCCTGTTTCTGGGGATAATATCATATCAAACAAATGAAAGGAAAGAAGAGATTATATTTTATCCAGGAGACTAGAGTCTCTGAAGTAGAGTATATTTCTATAGAAATAGAGTATCTGAATTACCCAAGGTAGAATATTTCATAGGCATTTCGATGATTCTGAAAGTGACAGTAATAACTAAAGTTATTTTGAAGTTTAACATGTTTATCTTTTATCTCAAATTCTTTTTTGTAGTTCTTTCAAATGGTATCCCTTGTTCTACTATTGAGGAGAGCTTCAGCTTTTCTCAGCCAAACTGATGTCCTACTGTAATGCTTTTGCTTACTACCTTCTACTGCATCCAATAAAGCTGGATCCAGTTGACATTTCAAGAGCCCCTGATCACTCAGGTTATTTTCTTTCTGCACACACTGTCACTCACTATAGATTATATCTTAATGAACCAGGATATTAGTACAGTGCTTTGTTAGGTAAAATACGACTTGTTTTTCATCTCTATGCAGTAAACACATAATAGCTTATTTGTAATAGTCAAGGGTGAACAGACAGTAGACAAGCAACAGAAGGTGTATAGAGATAAGGAATGAGAAATGAGGCCAAGGATGGTGTGGTGGGAAATGGATAAAAGAGAGGTAGGTGTTGTGTCTGGATATAGCAAGTTTGAACCTCGTTTTGTTGTTTTTTATTGGTATTGCTGAATGCAGCATCTGTGAAACAATGGTCATAAATGAAATAGTAGTCATGAAATGAAAAAGGAGACTAGGCATAAGGAAAACATTCTTCACCCTGAGGCAGTCAGGCACTGCAACAGGCTGGTGAGAAAGGCCATGCAGTCTCTGTTCTTGGCATTTTTCAAGACAGTGCTCAACACATCACTGAGCAGTCTGGTCTGAACAGGGTCTGTTGACCCTGTGTTGATGAGGAGGTTGGTCAAGATGACGTCCTGGAGTGTCTTCCAACCCAAATGATTCTCTTTCCCCTTTTGATCCACTGACATAAGCCAATATTACTTTTCTGCATAGCATACACTTTTGTAACAGGATTAGAAAATAGGTTACCTCTCTGTGTATTTTCTACTTCATAGTAGAAAAGAGCCCTACTATAGCAGGGTTTCCTCAAAAGCAAAACTTGGGAAAACTACATAGAAAATATATTATTTTCTAACAAATGTTCTTAATGTTTACAAAGTCAATGTTAAGAGCTGCCAAAATTAGATTTACTTGTGTAAACTTAATTCACTTGTTTTGGGTGTAAACATACTGAGTCATATTCTTATTACATGATGATTACATGCTAGGTTTTCACGTAAGATGAGTGTCTCATTCAATGTGCAAAGTGGATAGGTTCAGAGAAACTTATTAAAGGTTATACATGAGTGAGTATTTAGGGCCAAAACATTTTTTATGAAGATACTTGAATGCCATGGAAGAGAGTAACATTCTATGCATATTCTACAACAGAGTTCTTGTATGATACTGTACAGATAAGTCCTCTAAATAAAAGTGTTCACGTGTAACCAGAAATTATATTGCATAAGTAAATAGCCTGACATGGTACAGTACAGGTTGAGAACTATAGTTGCTGTCTACTTGTGGCTATAAAGTGGAATGATTTGAAGAATGCAAACAATAGCTGGAATTATTAAATCATATTTTACTACCTATTTACTGAGTAAGTAAGAATGAATAGCTTTGTATCAGAGGGCTCTTCAATTCTTATTAGTGTTAATACCACTACAATATGTTTGTTATGAGGAGATTTTGTTAAATTCAGTGATTTGTGTCAGGCAGATATTTCTAAAGAAAATTAATAATTCTGTATTTTTTCCAAATAATTTGTATTTGAAGACAAACACAGATTATCATAAAATGCAAGAATGCCTGAGGCAGGAAGGCACCTCTGAAGACCATCTAGACCAATTTCCTGCTCAGAGCAGGTGTTCTAATGCTCAGTCACCCACTCAGTAAATTTCCTGTGTTTCAATTTATGTTCATTGCCTCTTGTCCTGTCACCGGGCACCACTGAGAAGATTCTGGCTCTATCTGTACTCACCTCTATCAGGTATTTATACACATGGCTAAGATCCCCCAGAGCCTTCTCTACTCAAGGGCACATTGCTGGCTCCTGGTCACCTTCTTGCCAGCCTGCACTGGTGCATGGAGTTATTCCTGCCCAGGTGGAGGAGGGTCATGGAAATGTTGAATCTTTGCTGCATTCCTGAAGGGCCAGAGAGAAGCGAGGGCTAGCTGGTACCTAAGGGACAGCGAGCCAGGAGCAAAGCACATGAATACAGACACCTGGGCAGGGGCCTCGTCAGTCAGCACCCATCCAACACTACCCCAGCAACGGAGCAGGCAGCCCCTGGGGGTATCAGCCAAGCTGAGCCAGGAGTCCAGGTCATCAGACATACAGAAACAGTTGTTGTGCAACTTGAAAAAGTGTGCAACAGAAAAGTTGATTGCTTTTATTGATGGTGACATTAAACCTTTAGTTAATCCTAAGTAAACAAATATTAATGTGCTTTAAAAAAAAAAAAGGGGTTTTAAAAGATTTTGACATGACATTCTTTGTGCAGGATAAGTAATGTAATTTGTATTTTTAACAGTACAGCCTCAAATAATACAACTTAAAAATGAAACCACGTTTGAGAATGGGAAAGCCACCCTCATCTGTGAAGCAGAAGGAGAACCTATCCCAGAGATTACTTGGAAAAGGGCCATTGATGGAATAACTTTCTCTGAAGGTGACAAGGTAAATCAGCCTTTAATGTCTGAAATATCTAAATATGTATTGCCTGGCTAATCTTCTTTTCATAAGCAGAAAATTAATTTAGAGATAGATTAATTCTAGATTCCTCTGGAATTGGAAGGATTTGCTACTTTCCAAGGTAATAAGAAAGATGTGGAGATTAGAAATTTTAAAATAAAAAACAAAGAAAAAAGCAATTAAAGTGCCAAAAGGTAATTAACCATAGCAGGCCTAAATTTTCATACATAATCCCTATTAAGGGTTTCAGTTTTGTCTTGGTCATAATGGCTGCCCATAGCCCTTCTTGACTATATTTGGACTCAAAATATTTCTCAAAATGCAGTAGAGCTTATAGAAATAGGAAAAAAAACATTCTGAATACTTTAGAGGTCTTTATTTCCCATTTCTGATGTTTTTTTTTTCCTATTTTTCTCTTTTCTTATATTTTTCCTCACACAGAGCAAGTAATCTATAACTACAAATTGAGCCCATTTTCCCATTTTGTTTTCCCATTTCATATTTTATGACAAAAGTAAGTTGAGTAGAGAAAGATTACAATATGACAATAAAGAAAGTCAGTTACCGTGGGAATAAGTGCTGTAATTAGATGGAATGGTGAAAGCAAAAGGAAACGGTGTAACCATGCAGATAACAAGCTGCTTCTACAGAGCTCTTTTTATTTTTCCTTTTAAAAAAAATTAATTTTCTTTTAGCATTTGAACAAGTATTTTCTTCTTAATTTCCTTACATAAACTACAGAATTTCTCTGTGCTGGTTAAAGTATGAGATGCCGTCTTTCTGGCTGGCTAATTCAGATTTTTTTTACTCCAGGTAATCAAGTAGCAAAATGGACAGTCTTCTTGCAGATGTTTGCATATTCATAGTTCTTGCTTAAAAAAACAATGACAAACCTATACAGCAATCATGCCAGCGAGGGAATTAGATACATAGTAATTCACTCAGTTTGTATGGAACTGCTATGTATTAAGGAATTATGTAGTTCCATTATTTGTGTTCTGCAGAATAATATCTGCTCTGGTCTAGTCTCTGACTTGACCATTCCTGGAATTGAGGCAGTTTATGTGAAGCTCTGTCTACCATTTTCCTGCTCTGTGATTTCCATTTTGGAGCAACGTAACAGTATTTATATAATATTTTTTCTAAGAGTTTTGCATTAAAACAAAACAGTTTGTCTCCTCAAATATTTAAAGTCAAAGGTCATCTTTCTGGCCCACAAAGACTACACTTGGTTCAAAGGTTACAAATCTAGCCTTTCACTTTTGTTTGGAATGTTCCTAAAATAACTTTGTTATGTCAGAAGTTGAAAATGAAAGCAAATCGCAGAAACAAGCTAAAAATATTGGTGCAGTTGAAACCTGAAATTTATCCAGTGCTTATATAGGACAGTATTACATTCTTAATTCAAACTGCAGATGTTAAACTATCTAGATGTGTTACTGTAGCATTTCTGGAACTGTGGTTAAACTGAATAATACTGACAACCAAATTAAAACCTGTATTCAGTTTCTACTAGTGTGCTGACATACTGTACGTGGAAGAGAAAAAGAATGAGAATAAATGTAGTTATATGGTTTCCTTTTGTTCTTGTCAATGAAAGAACTCTATGTGTATTGTTCATGGGAGAGTTTTTGCTGAATGTTGAATAAATGTTCCGAAATACTGTATATGTTCTTGAGCTATAAAATATGCTGCTGCAGTTGCTCTGTGATCCTCCAGCTCTAGGTCCCAAAGCCTTGGCTTGTGCTTTCCTGCCAAATTAGGTGAATAGGGAACAAAACTGGCAGCGATTAAAATAATGAATAATTGTTGAATAATGCAGCAATGTTTTGCACACAGAAAGAGAAAAGGTGAATTGAAGAAAATGGATTGTGTTGTAACAGTCTTAAACTGAAATTGTTATTTATATGTGATAACTTTTTCAATAATGTTCAATCACCAGATATACTTGCATAAATACAGAAGTTACAATCTATATTCAGATAATTAATCTTTTGAATTTTTTACCAGTTTTAAAACTTTTTTTTGGTAGAGATTTATCCAATGTTTTGGTGAATGAAGCATATCTTTGGGGGATTTTTTTTTTTCCAGAGAAGATGGAAGAACTGCTCTAACTGTAATATTAACATGATAATAATTAAAAAACACAAAGTGTTGTTCTTATTTTTTAATTTTATTACTTTTAGTATGCAGCTTCTCAATCATGTTAGTCTCATTTTGCTAAAATTCAAGTATACCTTGTATGGATAAGGAAGAAGGCTGAATGTGAGATCATTATTAGCTTGCATGGATTCAGAATGTTTTCTTTCATGTGATAGATCTTTTAACCAGGACATAGGCTTTTCTGAGTTTTGAAATGATTGTGTCCGAAAGAATGGAAAATATGCACCAAAGTCATAGATCAAAGAAAGAACTCTACTAGGCTTAAGGAGGATAATGTTAATGAGTAAGAAGTCCATAATTATCTCTTAAGAAAATATAGCTTTGATAAAGGATTTTCTATACATCAGAAGTGTGTATTTGAAAGTTGAAGCCAAGTGAGTTCAGACCAGAAGCAAAGAAGCCTTTTCCTCTCTCCTTTTATCAGTTAGCCTTTGGAACAATCTACCACACAGTGTGTGGTCCCTCTTTCACTGAGAATTTGAAATAAAGGGGTCTTTCCCCTTCCTCTGACCTCTCTTGAAAGTTTAAATGGAAAGTTTTCCAGAAGGTCACATCAGATGACCTCTGTAATCCTTTTTTGGCTTTATAACTCATGCATACATGAGAGTGAGTAAGCCTGAGTAAATGAATGATTATGTGACAGAAGGTGTTTGGCTCACCCTTAAAGATTTGAAAATGGAAATGGAGATTTAGTCCAAGACAGAGCTTCATCTGCTGCTTCAGTGTCAAGCCAAAACTCTCTGCTTGGTGCATGTGCTCTGCCTCTGCGCTTCTAGTCTCCGACTGCCCAACAGCGCACGTCCTTTCCCTGACATGCCAACCTGGCCGTGCCCCTTTCGGCTGTGATTCAAAATGGCGTGTTCCTACAGACCTCTGTGCATCCAGCAGGCCTGGCCCTTTTCCCGGTAAAAAGAGGAGGCAGAAGAGGTGCTTTCTGCAGAACAGAAGGAGGGATAGTGATTGGATTTGATTTGCTGTAATCACTTGTAAAATGGATTTTGGACACGCACACGCATATCTACACACATCCCTGAAGGAAAGCATATCCTGATTCTCTGGTACAAAAATGTCATTGATTCTTGTGCATGCTGCAGAAGTGTGAGGGCAAAATTTCGTGCTCTACTTTCCTAGTGTCTGATTCTAGCAGAAATATGAAAGCTGACCAATGTTGTTTGTAATTACCATTTCAGCTCTGTTTTGGAATGTAAATAACAATAACAGATGGGGCTTGATATGAGATAGTAGCTCCACTGTATGCAGCGTGTGTCCAAAGAGACAATCTTTACCCTGAAGAATTTATGATCAGAAAGGTCAGAGTCCTGTATCTGATAGTCAGTTTTGATAATGCCTCATGTGTGGGGTAACTGGTTAACAAAAAAACACAAAAAAAACCAAAAAACCCAAAACCAAAACAAAACAAAACAAAAAAAACCCCAAACAAACAAAGAAACAAAACCCAAAACCCCACAAATGTCTTTGAAATACCTCACACTATTCTTCTTGTATCCCTAAGTTAAAAAAAAAAAAATCTGATTTTTAATTTTATAATGAAGACCACAGAGATAGATTGAGTTCTGCTTCCTTCCATTTACCTACCATTGCAGCAATAATCTGAATGTCCCTGTGAAATTTCCTATGACATTGTTTCTAAATATTGCAGAGCTCAGACCAATAATTAAATTCTTTTCCAAGTTTCATTCACTTTATATTGATGTGAAAATCATAACTATTTGGAGCTTGTAGAGTTTTTCATAGTTTTCATGATCAGGCAAAAGGTAAAGGATTTGGAGTTTGTTTTGTTTTTTTCTTTGAAAGGTAAACTCTGCTTTTTCCCCAAGGTTGTTAACTCCACTTCAGCTATTACAAATGTTATTAAACAGAAGCTGAATTTTTTTTACTCCCTGTATATGCTATTGTCAGTGCATAAAAAGAAGCAGTGTTACAATGTCAGCAAATCGTGTTGCCTTTCATTTGAGATAGTAATGAGAGCTCTGTTACATTCTTGCTCATCAAGCATCAGCTCTTTATTCAAAATGAATCACCCAAAAAAGAAGAAACATAGAAGTACCTAGGGTATTTTAATTGATTTCGGGAGATTTCTTTCTTTTTCTGAGCTGTACGAATCCCATGCTTTGTAAATTACTCTCAGGAACTTTTCTCCTTTGGATAGTTGGAAAAATATAAGGGGCAAGTCTCCTTGCCTTATTGAAGAAAATTGTTATCACCTGTTTCACCTAAATGTTGTGTGAACAGCTTCTATTTACAATATCATAGAATATTTTTGCTGTTGTAATATTAACACAAGCCTGAAGGCCAGAACAGTTTATGTAGCCAGCTGCAATTGTGTTTGATTAGGCAATTGAGACACTGTGCAAAAAATTCTGTCAGATGTCAAAGATTTTTTTTTTATTTTTAACCTTAAAATGAATCATGGTGGGCTTCACACGTTAAGGTTATGAAATAGAAGAGTAAGAATATTGTGACTGGAAGAAGAAGGCAAATAAATGGAGTTGAGAATAAGCAGAAAGCAAGAGGGTGTCCTTAAATGTTAGGTAATTAGTACTGTTGAGAATAGACAGTTTTATACCCTGTGGCATATGCAAAACACAGATCACGTATGAGCACTGAATAGTATGCTCTCACCAGTCATCTGATCCATAGAAATCTTCACATGTTTTGGGGCTCCTTCATCTTCTCTATGACATGTTTGGCTACACCAATATGGAGTTGGGACAAACTCTTCAGTTAACTAGAAGGACCTAAAAGTAGCGTGTACAATTTTGGGAGGTGACAGTATTTTAGGCAGAAGATTGATTTTGAAGGAGTAAGATTGTATGCAGTTAGAAATAAAGAGCAACTTTCCTGGGTGAGCTGAAGAAGCATTACTGTAGGAAAGCTGCAAGCCAATAGGGGTATTTCAAAGTTCTTAAGTAGCCTGATCACTCATCTGGGTTCCATACACTGCTTTAGGTAACAGTATCTGCAGTGATGTGTAAATGAAGCCAAAACTGAAGCCAGAAATTATTTTGATGTACCATAGACTCTCCTCCAATGCAGGCTTGGTTGGTCATTATATTGACAACTCAACACTAAACTTCAGCCATGTGGCCAGAGGGCCCTTCAGATTTGTTCCTCTTTTAGGAGAGAAATTAAATGCTCTGTTACCCAGAGTAGAGCCAAATGTCTTTATATACAAACATCCATATATGTATTCATGTGTTGTGGATCACTGTATTATTACATTAGCTCAGAATTCTCTCATTTCTGCAATTTTTTTTTTCTTTCAATAAAACTTTAAGGTCATTTTCCACTGGGACAGAATTATGTAAGCAGAGATAAAGTCGTTGATTCTTTAAAGATGACAAAAAGCCAAGAAAATGTAAAATTTAATACCTCTTCTGTATTAAAAGCTTAAACAACCTATGGAAGGAAGGATGTTTATTTACAAACATCACTAATTTAATCAATTGTTTAACATGATACCTAAACTTAAATTAAGTAAGTCCAATGTTTTTATCCATTCTGTAAATGGATAATGCTATTTCTACCCAATTTATATTTCAAGCTCAAAAATTGTCTCCTGTTTAATCCATTTGCTTATGTACTACCTATGGACCAAGTAAATATTTTTGGGTACTTTCTGTGGGTTGTGGTGCTGCATTTACTGGCTGAAAAGAAGCCATACAAGCTTGGAAATGGCCTTTCTTTCCCTTCCAATATTAGCTTTTTTGATTTAGTCATCAGTGATGATATTCCATCTGTTACACTAATGAAGACTGAAATTATCAGGGAACTTCTTATGGGACAAAATTTCCTATGATACCAATGCAGCTTGGTTAGGAGGCTGTTCAACTTAACCTAAAGCATGATGCAAGAGTCTTATTTCTTTGCACTGGCATAAGTGAAGACTGTTTCTACCATCTCTTACTGACAGCTTCTGAAATTCAGCAAACAATATTTCCTTGGACTGCATAACGACCATAGGTCTGAGCTCTGATTCATGGTCGAAACAACTCCTATCTATGCATGGACTCAACATGTGTTATTTAAATTTCTAAAGGTTGCAATAACATAAATAATGGTATCAACAATAAGATGGTTTTTGTCTTTCTATAAATTTCTGCCTATGCAAATCAAGTTGTGACATTTATTCCAAAAGGTCAATGAATTAATAGCATGTGGTAATCTTTACCTTACTGCAAGCTGATTATCTAACATGCTTTATTATATCTTATAGGTAGCTGATATGTAATGTTAAAGCCCTCAGGATTATATTACTTGGCAAAAAATGATTGATTTAACATAGTACTCTATAAATGTTCCTCTTCTTAAAATAGTATACAGAAGTGGATATTTAATGTAGAAATTTGCAGTTGGAATACAGTTTTGTGAATATTTAGAATTCCAAACTGAATAAATACCATTTTACCAGCACATTTCAGAAACCCCATTTGGGGTTATGGTCTGTGGATCAATATATATATTTTTTTTTTTTAATTTAGAAGATGTGAAAATAAGTACAGAATCTCATCAGAAATTAAAGTGGCTTCCTTTAGAACTTTTAAATGTAGGGGGAAAAAAGAATTAGCTGATTAGACAAATATACGATACACTGATTAGACAAACATAATATTTACAGTATAGAACTTGCAATGTTATTTAGACTGCAATTATCAGTGGTTCCTTATCAGAGATTCAAAATAATTTCAGTAATATCAAAACTATAGTAAAGTCTTCTGAGATAAAAGTATCACTATCTCACCCAAAAACAATGCTGTAGGCATTTAAAATTAAGACCTCTAAGAACTTTAAGATTAATGGATATTCTTTACAGACTCCTGAACTCACAGGTCATCATATTTAGCAGATATGCTCTAATAGTGTTAAAAAATCTTTACAAAGGCTGTATGAAAATGTACAGATTTATATAAACAGATTAGTCCTTTTGTCTTTATTACCTTTATCATTATATTTGCTAAAATGAATTTGGGTGGTCCTAAAACATTACATATGCATAATTCACCTTGTAGCCAATGCCAAAATATCAAATAACATGGGGTTTTTTTGCTTGTGAGATATTCTCAGCAAATGTATTTTTGGAAATTTTATTGGTAACGTTGTTTCTTGGATAAGACATTGGGAGGTAGTAGCTGTAGAAAAGAGAAAGAAAACTCTTACCCCTACCAGCAGCCCACTAAGAGGCCATTTGCTGCCCATAGTCTTTTCTGCTCCAACATGCGTCCCTCCCACAGGCTTCAGTTCTTCAAGAACTGCTCCAGTGTGGGTCTTTTCCACAGGGTACAGTCCTTCAGGAACAGACTATTCCAGCGTGGGTCCCCCACGGGCCACAGGTCCTACCAGGAGCCAGCTTCTGAGTGGGCTCTCCACGGGCTGCAGCTTCCTTCAGGGCAGGTCCACCTGCTGCAGCGTGGGGTCTCCCGTGGGCTGCAGCGTGGATATCCACTCCACCATGGACCTCCACAGGCTGCAGGTGAATCTCTGCTCCAGTGCCCAGAGCACCTCCTTCCCCTCCTTCTTCTCCCACCTTGGTGTCTGCAGGGCTGTTTCTCACACTTTTTTCCTCTTTTTCTTCTCCTTCCTCACCTAGAAACTGATTACCTTCCTCCAGGCCTCCCTCTCCCCTCCCAATTTGCCTGCATACTTGAGAATCCTAGAGCTGGGACTAATTCTTTCGCTGTGATTAATTTATCCACATGGTCTCTGCAGTTTATGTGTTGTTACAGATCTGCTTCTTCAGCAGGGTATATGCATAACTTCTGACAATTTGATTTAATAATATAGACTCCTTGAGTTTCCTAATTTGTGCAGTTGAGTAGGGAATGCTGTAAGCTGACCGAAGATAAGCTATAGATTGGTTACAGGCTTTTGTTTCTCAGTGATACTTTCCGTAGCAGAATGACAAATGGTTTTTTGTGCTGCCATGTTGCAATCTTTGCTTTCCAACTTGGTTCAAACTCTAGTAGCAGCTCATTCTTCCATAACAGTTTCCACCCAATTTGACTGATATGTTCAGCATAATCTTTTATTTCTATCCATACATATAAATACATTTAGAAATGTAACTAGAGAAACTCGACTGGATGATACCAATTAAATAAAATAACTTGAAAACAAATATTTTTATGCTCTTTCAGATATGTCCAGGTTAGCTCATTTTCTCCATTTTGCTTGCTACTGCAATAAATTCCTGATGTTTTTTTGGTTGCAAAAAGCCCTACAAAATTATCTGGGTTTGTGAGCAAGGACCTCTTGATCTGTGAGATCTGGATCTGTGTCCTTCTGCAGACAATTCCCCTGCTTCTCATGACTCAAGTTATGCATTTCTGACTTTCTGTGCCTTTCCTTCCCCTAAGGAAGCCTTGTTGCTTATACATCGCCCTGCAGGGCTTCACCTCATCCCAGTTTCCAGACAGAGTTCCTATCTGCTGTCTAGCCATAGTCATTTTAATAAAATATACATCACCTTTGCAGAAAACTGGAAAGGGTCCCAGGCTGCATACAATACTGAACAAACCAGTAAGAGAAACTCAAATCATGATCCTTTTTTTTTTTCTTTCTTTCTTTTTTTTTTGTTTCCTTTCCCAAAAGAAAGCACATTGCTGCTCTGTATGGGCTGTTCTGTGGTATATAACTGCATACTCTCAGCACATCAACTATTCCTGCAACTAAAGCTAAACTGTGTCATGGTTTGAACCTGAATTCTATCAAAATGAAATGAATGTATATACAAATGCATTAAGCTCAATTTGAGATCATTGGAGTAGTTGTCATTTTAAAGGTTATTTTATATTCTTACTGAAGAGTTCTGTGAGCAAGAGGGGCATGCAACCATATTTATCCAGGAATTTGTTATCAGTCCAAGTAATTTTTTGTCAATTTAAACAAAATAAACTATTATTCTTAGTTCAAGTACAGGATATGAACACTTTAATCCAAGTTAATCTAAGTAATACAGAGAAAAAAATTAATGTTGCAGTTAAAATTGTTTTACAAAAGCTTCCTAGTTTTCTTTTCATTCTCATAGTCACCTATCCAGTATTCTTTTGAGACCTGAGGTTGACAGTGCTTATTTTACTTAAAAAAAAAGGAAGAAAAAAGAAAAAAAAGAAAAAAAAAAGAAAAAAGAAAAAAAGAAAAAAGAAAAAAAAGAAAAAAAAAAGAAAAAAAAAAGGCGTTGGGAGAATGATTGACAATTCATCAGCATCCTAAATTCTTCTCAAGGAGAAAATACAAATGAATTAACCTCCCACCCACACCCCTTAAAAGGAAACCTAACCAAAACCATGCTTCCTTCCCTGCCATGGGTCAACTTTAAGTTATTTTTGTCCATTTTGTACTGCAGCCAGCTTACATGCTTTGTCTTTATGGGTTTCCAGCTACAGGTTGTTTTGGTTTCTTTTTGGTTGGTTGGTTGGTTTTAGTGTTTTCACCTGTTTGTTATTAAAGTTACAGAACTGCCTCCTCCGGTCCTGACTAAGATACAGAGCTAATATTTGTTGGTTAGACCTTTGCCATACATGGTACTTCATAGAATGATAGAATGGTTTGGGTTGGAAAGGACCTCAAAGATCACCTAGTTCCAACACCCCTGCCATGGGCAGGGACACCCTCCACTAGACCAGGTAGCACAGAGCTAAGCAGACACTAGTTCAGGTATATACCTGATGACTAGGGACTCGCAATCGTAAAGCAAACTGAAATCACCTCAGACCAAGGCAATCCCTGGCAAGTCCTGAGACACTGCACTGCTGGAACACTGCAGAGCCTTTGCTAGTAGTAGTAGAATAATATAGTATCTGTATGGGCAGTTTGGTGAAGTACAGTGGTATAGTTTCACTGTACTAGTTATTTTTACTACTTCAGGTTTGAACTGACCCAAACAAACAGGACAAGGTTGAAGTTCCTACTTGTTGCTACGATGCTGTATGTATTTAATAGTGATTATTCTTCTTCAGGTGCATGGAGATTGAGTAGTCACTGAAGACTAAATTCTAGCAAATCACAGTTAGTATTTTAAGTCTGAGCAGTCCTAGATCCCATACTGATACATGTTTGCAGCCCTATGCTTATGCTAGGGTCTTCCCTTTCATATTCTTTGCAGGAAGACCTTATGACTCCAATTTCCACTAAAGTTAAAATGCATCGCTACCTTTTTAAAGATTTACAAAGCTGAGGTACAATCACCTGTGTCTCATTCTCATTTATCCAAAGAATCAATTTAAAATAAGATTGAATTGTCTAAAGTAAGATGTAATTGTATAGTAAAATCATTATTTTTAGTGGCTGTTTTATGTGAGGTCTCTACTGAATAAGAACATTGTACTTAATGGTCTTATTCTTGAGAATGTTGCTGGTCTGAATCCATCAGAGTCACCTATGTTAATAGCATCATAGCAGTATTGGAGTAGATTCAGATCAGCAAAGTTCTTAGGAATAAAACCATTAAGTACAGTATTTGTAATTGAATCAGAGTTTCTAATTGTAAAGTACATAAGTAATTATTACAGTTCTAATATTTCTGTTACAAAAACTCATTTGTGTTTACTATTCTTATTTTTTATGGCCAACACTAATGCTTGTTTTCCTCTAAAAGCTTTTTTCATATGACGCTAATATTTTTGCTATTAATAACCATCAACCGTTTCTTTCTTGTGATTTGCATATTTAGCAGAAGTAATCTTGAATGCCTGATCATCATATTTTCTCTCTTTATTATTTTCCTTTCATACTCTTTTGTGAGTGAAAAACAATCAAGGTCTTAGTAAGTGGTTTTGGTGTATTGGATATCCCGTGTCATCTCATTACGTAATAACTTAAGTTTGAAAGAAATGCCAGCATGAATCAATCAAATATCAGTTCATCAATCAAATATCAATTCATAATTTCTAAAAGTTATATGAAGCTTTCAAGAATACGTTTTTCCTGAGACTGTACATGCTCTTAACAACCTGCGTAGAACCTGCTACTATTTCCAATCTGAATTCTTTAAAAGTAACTGCTATGTCTGCAGATGAACAGAAAATCAAAACAACGATATTTTTTTCCTTCACGATTAGTTTTTTGTGACTTCCCTGGTGTTACACTATAGATCTGCAAACAATAGGTTCTTCAATAATTTCTTCCTTGTGGAAAACAAATTCCTAACAAAGTCAGGAATTTGCAGCATGCTGACATATATATTTAATGAGCTGCAGTTCTAAAAGAATCACAAGGTCTCCTATAAAAATCACAGAAGTCCAAGACACTGCTGTAGCATTATTCTGAATCACTGGACTTTAAGACATATGCACGTAGCAATACTCTGGAATTTTCTACTGTCTCCAACAGGTGCATGGATAGAATACATTTACCTGAAGAGAATGGGAAATATTGTGAATATACCATCCATAATCCAGAAGGGAGCTTCCATCAGCTTCTACACGATGATGGCTGTTGTGACTAACAGCCCTTTCTCATCATCAAAGGTAGATTTTCAGACTAGGAATTGCTGGTCACTTACATTTAATAGACTTCTGGAATTTTATCATCATTTAGTATCAGCATGTCAGGTTACAGAAGTTCTTATCTTTCATGCCGTTTCAACGAACAGTTTCATAAGCAATTATTATCTGCTTAAATCTCACATATAAGAAAAGCCAGCCTGAAGTATGTGATCTGAAGTTTTCCTCTCATGTGGAGAGCACAACGCAAAATCGGAAAGCTTCCTAACAATATTGTTATTCATGAAATTCCAAAGATGATTCTATTAATCAGTATTTGTTTTCTCCTTGAAAATTCAGTGATATGTACTTGGAACATGACCAAGACAACCGAACAAGTTGGCAATTTTTGACAATTTGATCTGAAGAAGGAAGAACTAGGCATAAAATTAAAACAGGTTCTCTTTTTTCTTTTTTTTTTTTTTTCCTCCCCTCTTTTCCCCTAGCCCCATGGGAGGATCTTCTGTCATGTACATCTGCAGCCAGCAGCTGCTTTGGGGGGAAAAGAAAAAGTCCTGCAGTTTTTACACAAGTTATATGTTCTCACACTGACTGTTCTTGAGTATGTTGCACTGTTTTACAAAAGAAACAACACTCTCAATTCCAAGCCACTGTTTTTTCATCTTTTGTTGTTAACACGTGCAATGCACGTCCAAAATAGCACTGAGGTACACAAAGTGTCAGAAGACATATTTGGTAAGCATGTGACAGGCAAAACTGAACTGCGGTGGTGTAACTATGGACAGTAATGGCACTTTGATCACAAATAAGTTTTAAACAGAAGAAGAAAAACAAATAAAGGTATTTCAACTTGTCTAGATTTTAAATGTAGGGATTTTTTGTTTGCAGTCTTTCACTGGGACTTCAGGGGATGAAGCAGTACTTTGTCAGCCAAATGGTAGACTCTGTAGGAGGGAAGATAATCAACTCAAAGTCACAGCTGCTGTAACCATCCAAGTAATATTATCAAAATCCAGCTACAAACGAGTCACCAATTTCTGCTTCTGTTCTCACCTTCCACTCTTGCTTTCAGCCAACTCAAAATGCACGTTTTGGCAGCCATACAACTTCATCTCATTTGGTGCTACAGTTCCTCAGTGGGAGTTGGAGAAATGGTTGATAAATCAAACTCAACCACTAATCACACCATCCACCTCTCCCTAAGTACAACTTTCTACAATTGAAAAAGAATGACAATTTCTAAGCATCATAATCAACTAATTCTCCCCTTCTGAGAAATTACACTTTTTGTACTACAATGGCAATAGAATTGTGCAGATTGAACACTCCATGGTACCTGAATAAGTTATTATGTCCCAGAAGCTGTTCATGTCTCTTTGTGGATGTTGTAGTCTCATCACATCCCTATTCTCTCTAGCAATCATACTCTGAAAACTGCATACCTCCTCTGCATGTGGAACCCTTGAAATACACTGTTATCATCATTCTGGTACTGCCTTGGGATCTCTGGAACATGGTTTTGGAGCTGTGCATCTACCAGTCAGGTCAGCGTCAGCTGGTCAGGACTTTGGGAATATTCACTTGTGGAACTACAAAACATCTGAGAAGTCAGGGGAGCAAGAGTATGAGAGAAAAAGCAGGTAGTAGAATAGCATATATAGCACGACAAGAATTTTATAAAAATAAAAATCACATAATTACTTTTACAGAATATGTAGAATTCATCTCAAGTGATGAGATACTTCCTATTTCATGATTATTGTAGAGTTCATTTGGGTTAAGCTACATATTCTGAGTAAGTATATTGCAAGTGCAGAAAGTTCTCTCCCTTTGGTGGTTTTTTGGTGGGTTTTGTGTTTTGGTTTTTTTTTTTCTTTCGGAAGGCACTTTTTGATACTTCAGAGTTGTCATTATGGGTAATTTTACTTGGAGACCTGTATAGAACAGTTTTGTTTTCTTTGGCAATGACAGAGAACTAGACTGCTACCAGTATTCAAAATAAAAGGTGTTTTTTAGTGAAATGTTAAATTCTTGATTTAGGGAATGTGTTTTTCAGGTGGATAAAATCACAAAGTCAGTTGTACCTGAGCTGTACCTACCAATGTCTCTGCTGAAGATTGGTCACTTGTGTTTTAGCTTTATGGTGGTGATTAGGTTGTAGGGGAAAAAAACACCACCAAACCCTCTCCCACCCCAACCCACTTCAATTACATACAATTAATGAAATTGTATGCAAAATAGGATGAAGGAACAGGACTTCTTAAACTGTTTATGAAGAAGCCACATGACAAAAAGCATTCTGAGCAATGCAGCAGAAAATATCTTATATATTTGACATCACTTTATAAGCCATTTCAAAGAGACTATTGTAATAATTTTCAGAAAGTTTTGAAAAAGTAGAAATTAACTTTAGTAAATACGTATTTTTATGATCATTTGGGCCAAATATTCTTGCCTACAATTGTCACATGTTTTATTTGCTTTTGTGGACTTTGCTTAACTTCGTAGATCCCTCTCAAAATGCTTCTTACTGTATATTTGATGATGAGAATAGATAGTGTGGTCATGCAAAAATCTCTTATCCTTCAGAGTATTTGTTAGGTTGGGTTTTGCCCTATCTATAAGCCTAAGATAAATTGTCATCCATATTTAAATATTTTTTTCTCATACATAGAACATAGGCAAGTTATTTTGAGTACAGACCAAATGTGTACATATCAAAGTAATTTTTTTCTATCAGTATTGAAAAACAATTAAACTAAAAACAAGATTGAGAAGTTACTGTAAAAGCTATTTAATTTTAAGGATCTTTTTGCTTATTTTCATTACCTTTTTTAAAAAAACACATCAATTAACACTCATATCTGTGCTTTGGAATGTATGGAATTAATTATAGTGAAATATATAGTGAATTATACAGTGAATTATAGCATTTGGGATTACTATTGAACTGATAAAATTTTCCTTTGTTATGAAATTCAGAACAGCACTGCAAATTTTATACTGCTGTAAAAATACCTTTAGTGACTTTAGTGAGCATTATAAATAATTTAAGTCTTTTTACAGGAATCCTGTTGACCATACTGCTCAGAAGGTACAACTAGTATATGCTTGTTTTTCAGAGAGTGAAGAATTATCATTTGGAATATATATATTTTTCTTTTTTTTTTTTTTTTGTTTGTTTTCTCTTTTTCATATATGCTTCTAATAACCTGTTTACTGGAAACAGTTGAGCTAGCTGAATAATCTCTGATCTAATTAGGAAAATCATGATGAAAGAACATCAGTGAATGTGTCGTTACAGCTATAGGTCAATATAATTTCACAGTAAGAAACTTTCCATTGTGCAAGGAGAAAGTACTAAGAAAAAAATTGGATCCTTATTATAGGTTTGTGATATACAATAAGGAAGGGCAAAGAGAATGTTTTTCTGAAAATACCTGTTCCCTGCTACTACTCTCTATCGTATAGAGCTGCCTTAGTGCTTTAGGAGGTCAGCTCTTAATGTATCACTAATACAGTATTTAGTACTGTATCTGTGATTCATAGTCACAGGTTGTTTCAGCATATGTCTCCTTGCAGATTCAAATGTGAATTCTTAGGGAAATATATGTAATCAAGGTAAAAATCACAAATAAAATTGCTGAAGTGTATGTATTTTTTAGGTAGGAATAATGTAGATTAACCATTGTATTATATACTTGATGTTTTTAAAAAGAAGCAAATAGTCCATAGATAAATAATACTGTTATAAACTATGTCATACAAGGTACTTGTAATATATATATAAATATATCAGAAATTAGAAAGCTATTTAATGTTTTGTTTTAAAGAAATTGCATTTTTATTATAGCAAGAAATCCTTCCAAAACCCATGATATTCAGTACTGTAGTATGTTTACTAGTCTCTTTATAACTTTTATCTTTCCTTTTTTAAAGGTATAATGCAAATAGAATTTTCAGCATTAGAAATGATATAAGAGATAACTAAGTGGTCTTGGTTACTAATTTCTACCAATCCAGAGGGTTTTAGGTTTGCTCTTGCATTAGAATTCCATAACTTTAATTTATGTACCTATGATTTGAAGTTTTCACAGGAAACAAAATTCAGTGTTCTTGGATTCTGATGTGGGATCAGAATACTTTTCTTTCCATAGAAATTATAATGTACAAAATGTTTTGTATGACTGCTTTATGTCAAATACTTTAAGATATAAATTGTGTGCATTTTTCCTGTATTCAGTGAAGAAACAATTGTACAGAGTTAAAAGCTCGGTCTCTTATATATCAGCTGCCACTTGGTGAGTATTTAGTGTAAACAGCACTTAAACTTGAGTGTGTATATATATAGGATTGGACATTAAAGCATATTTCAAGTTTAAGTTGTGATATAGTGAAAAAGTTACTGTTGTTTTCTCCCTTTTCCACCTTCCTCAATAATGAAGGTAAGTAAATATCGGTATTTTTATTGGCTTTTTTTTTCAAAAAAAAAAAAA